>JAOEHX010040441.1:0-19518 GCA_025448015.1 Bolborhynchus lineola | reverse complement strand
TGGCGGTGGCGGTGGCGGTGAGTCCGGGGCTGGCGCGGGGTGAGCCGGGCCGCGAGGTCTCGGTGTCCGGGCGGCAGCGCTCAGCCCCGCCTCGGGAGACCTCCCGGAGGAGCGGCCGCCTGGGCCTGCTGCGGCCGCGGCTCGGTGCTGCCCGCTGGGGGAGGCGGTGGTGTTGGGCCTGGAGCTCTCGGTCCTGCTGTGCGCTCCGCTTCCGCGGGTGCTGCTGCCCCTCAGGCAGAGCCTGCGCCCCCCCGTGCCCTGAGGCGGCCGAAGGTTGGCTTCCGACCGGTGCAGGGGGCTCGGTGCGGCTGCCGCCGGCTCTCCCCTTACTGGGGTCCCGAGAGCGCCGGGGACCGGTGCTGGTGGTGATACCTCGAGAGCTCCGATGTCGCTCGGCTGGCGGGGGGGCTGCTCCGAGGGGTTTAGTTGGGGTGGCGGTGTCTCTAGGCTGCCTTTGGGTGGTGATCAATCCGGCCCCGAGTTGTAGGTTTCAGGTGTTGGCGGTGTGAGCTGTGCTTAAAGAAGTGATTGCTGAGCTAACGGGCTGTCACACGGGGCACTTCTGGTGCTGCGGGAGGGTTGGGTTGCAAAGAAGGGTGGGAAAGTGGGAGCAGCTTCTTACCAGCCGGGTGTAGTTGTCACGGTGTTAATGGTTGGATGTAGCTGGCTGGGTTCTCAGAGCAGTGGCAGGCTCAGCCATGCCCAGCTCAGCTTGTGCTGGATCCACTCATGACCGCCAGACTGTACGTAGGAAGCACTGTCAGGTTCCGGCATGCTCGTACCTGTAACCACAGCTACCGATGGGCTGCAGCTCTCCCACAGCCCTGCTCCATAAATATCCTTTGCCTACCGTCCATATGTTTGCGCATGCACATGTTTGTTTGCTTCCTTAAGCATTGCCCTCAGGCTTCTTTATGTGTTTCTCACCATCTCAATTATTTTGCCCTTATTTTGGCTGTGTGTGCAAAGTCCAGCTGTTAACACCAATGTAGATTCACGTCTTGCTGCATAGAAGCGCTTTTGTTTTTAGTGTCAGGTGTGTTAGTCCTTGGATACCTGTTAGTTCACACGCTTTCTTGCTCCCCTGTATTTCACTTGCTCAGCTACAGTAATCATTAGACAGTTTTTTCCAGCCTGCAGAATGTGGCAGTGGAGCGGTGAGACAGTGGTAAATGCTGAGGCAACCTGGGCGGGAGTTTGTCCAGTAGACTTGCATCCTTCTCCAGCCTCTCGCGTCATTCCCACTCTGGAAGCTGAGTGGTTGGCTTTTGTCTCTTGGTGTTTTGTGGATAGATTTGGTAATGTCTCATTAAGAAGCCCTCTGTCTCAAGCTGTTGAAAGCTCTGCCTGAGCTGCCACAGGGTCAGGTTTCTTAGTTTAAGGTCATGTTTTCGGTATGGGTGACGCGAGACCCTAGAAGAGGTGAAGTTCTATCTCCAGGTAATTTCAGAGATAAGGTGTTGCTGTAGAGGCATTCTGTGCACTTTCTGAAGATGGTGTGAGATTTCTGCCCTAATCCCCAACTTTTCTGCTGACGTTCCTCCAGTGCCATGCTGCGTCCCGCTGCTCTGGTCCTGTCCAAGTCCTTGTGCTGGTGCTGCCCCTTTGAGGCTCTTGGCTGGGCAGCAGCACTCACCCCCTGATCCAGGACTTTTCCAATGATCCTGATTGCTGCCTCTGATGGAGTTCTCTTTGGGAGCTTCATCTTTTTTTCCTCTCCTTTTCGTTTCTCCTCTCCCCCTGCAGTAGGTGTGTGCAGTTAGTCCTGCCTTCTGCCTCACTTTGCCTGACGGCTTTTTTTCTCCTTGCCTTTCAAAAGGCATTTCTGAACAGGTGAGCTTCTGAGCATTTGTTAGGAAGTGGTGGGTGTTGCCGTGGAATGTGCTGGGAGTAGAGCTGGCAGGACGGGGAGGAATTGGACTGCAGAGCTGTCCAGGGCCTGGCACATCCCCTCTGCACCCAGGGGATGGAGGATGAGCTGCTCGCTCCCCAGAAATCACAGTGCTACCACAAAGGCATTCCTAGATGCTGTGTCGAGAGGGAAGGTGGTTTGACAGACCATTCGAAGAACAGTCCATGGTGCCTTGGTGCAGGGGCTGTGCACACGCATCTATGTGTGTGCAGCACACATAGCATGCATATGTGCCTATGCATGCTGCTAAAGAATGTTCCCCTTTGTTTTGGGTTACAGCAGGAAGGAAAGGGCACCACTCAGCAATTTGGTAGCTCTCCATGGTTTTGCTGCTGTAGCTATGTATTTGGGTTTAGGGCCCAAGAATAAAGGGACTCTGTGTCTAAGTGCATTGCTGGAACAATCAACTCATCTGGTGTTAATATTTCCTGAGTTCAAGCTTCCCGATCCAAGGGGGGTGAGCAGTGTGCCTCTTGCCACTGAGGATTACCAGAACATTACCCTGCGCGGCACAGCTAATCTCAGGCATGCAAACAGGGTTTATTTAACTGCATGCTGGCGCTTGAAAGCGCTGCTGTGTGAAACCCCTTCCATGGTGAGATGGACGCACAGCACTCCTCCACCTGCTTTCCACCTCCCCCCCCAGCCCAGAGTGCGTTACCGGTGCCAGGCCCTGGAGACTGATGGTGACACATGGAGCTGCCGTGTGCCAGCTCCAGTCCCAACCTGTGCTCTCTGCGCCCAGGGGAGTGCAAGGGCAGTTCCTCTCTCATTAGGACCTGAGCTCCCCTCTGCACTTGGAGGCTTGTGTGGGAGCTCAACATTGGGCTCCATCCTTTCCACAGATAAGCAAGCTGGGAGCAGCAGAACTGGCTGAAATCCTGGACTATGATCAGCATCTTGCCATGTTTCTCGTGCAGTTTGCAGGTGAAGTTGTGCTTTTTGTGCCTGTCCTGACAGCGTGCTTCCCTCAGTGTCTGGTCACTGTTGGTAGCACACAGAAGTGTATGGAGTGGACAGAAGTAATTTTTGGAAGTCTGCTGGCCTCCCCCATGCGCCTAGCCAGCTTTGGGATCAGATTGATGATTATAGAGCTCTAGCCATGGCACTTAAACTAAGACTATAGTAGGAAAGAGGGCACAAATCCAACAGCGGGTTTTGAACCTGGGAATGAATCTGGGAAGTCAAATGTTTGGTGTCAAAATGTAACTTCAGAGCCTTGGCATCTCCTTTACCTTCCTTGTTTTCTTTCCTTTGTGTTTTCTAACTGATTGCTGCAGATGTGTGCTTTGGTTTCTTCTAATGTGCATTTATGTAGCACTTACAACAAGTGCTGTGTCATCAGGTGGCAGATGGTATTCTGGGATCCACTTTATTCTATGCAGAAAAGGGACCCGTGTTCAGGCTGAGCAACACTTATGTCATATATTTTCCAGTGTTGGCAAAGGTAAATACATATTTATAGTAAAGCCTGTGTCAGCCCATTTCTGAAGTTCCTCGTGATGGTGGGTAAGAGCAGTTTGATGGGTACAGTCTGCAGTGGCTTTTAAAGTGTACCATTGAAATGCTTTTGGGTATGTGACAGTGTCAGAATATATGTTACTAAGCTTTTTCTTTGAGTTGCAGTGCAGAGGTTTGTATATCTGGTTCTTACTAGCTGGAGGTCAGGAAGGCCACTGGCGCATGAGCGGCAGCAGTGGGAGGTTGCTGTCTTTAGTGTGTGGTGTCTTTAGGGTGAGCTGCTCTGCAACACCAGGCTTGTGCTCAGAGCCCCTGCTCTTGTTCAGTTCAACATTAGTAAACCCAGCAGGGAAGATTTGCAAAGGCCCTGTGGGATTCACCAGTCCCTGTAGTGAGCTGTTGTCCTGTACAGCCATGGGCGCCCTGCTTGGTGAGCAGTGTTGTCAGCTCCTGGTGAAGGGTTGACCTGTTAGCCAGTGCTTTCCACCTTATGTTGACCATTTCTGATGTTGCTTTCACTGGTCATGAAGACAAATGGCCAAGCTCTGTTAGGAGGAACTAGTAGTCAGAAAAGTCCTTCCCAGGGTCTGGCACGGGACCTGGTAAGGGTAGATACTTCCCTTGATTTATGCCTGGAACATTTTGATCTTCTCTGTCTCTCTCAAGGCCCTTTCTAAACGTGTGCTGTGAAAGCTGGAGCTGTATATAGCAGCAGCACAGTGCAGGATTGATGTCCACCGGGGCCAGGCAGGGCTGGGTGGTGGCAGTGCTCTTTAGGACAGTGGGAAGCTGCTGCCTGTCCTCCCATCAGAAACAGCTCAGCATCTGCTTCCAGAGGTGAAGACCACCTACAGCAGTGTGCTGCTGCCATGTGCGGGGACTCGCTGACAGTCGTCTTATGCTCATCTTTAAGCAGCCTTACTTTTCCTCTTGGTTTGTTTTTCTGGGCAGGAATCTTCCAGTGCAAACAGATTTTGTCTCTTTTTAAATTGATTTTGAAATTTTTCAGTCCCTGCATTATGGCAGCACCTGATTTGGGCTCCTCAAAATTCACTCTTAAGAAAATCTCTGGAGATATACACTGGGTGTGCTTGGGGGTGAAGGACGTGCCAGTGCTCCTGCATGTGTCGTTCTAGAAATGCTGACACTGATCATACACTGAAAACCCTGATTTTTCTCCTCCTCCCCACTTACCTTCCACACAGAGCTCTTCACTGTAAACCAAAATCTGCTGCTCTCTGCCCTTCCTGGCCAGCTCTGCAGAGCCTCAGTAAACCTTGCTAAAACCCTGAGGCTTGCTCCTGTGCTGGCCAGCCCAGCACAGCCAAGGATGCTTTGCTAAGGTCAGCATGAAGGGAAGGTGCTGGTGCCTCAGAGTTGCACTGGCTGATTCTGTTAGCTTTTATCCCGCGCTGTGCCCAGGAGAGATGCTTTTCTGCAGCTTCAGCTTTCTTCTGTGCGTGTTGTTTGTATCCAACAGGATGTGGTTGGAGCTGCAGCTGAATTGCAGTTTGCTGAAATGGTAGAACAGGCAGTTGTGGCTGAAGGTGGCTGCTGTCATGACATGTACCAAATTGTAGGGTAGAAAACCTGATTCAGTGACCAGCAGCAGCTCTTGGCTCTCTCTGCTCACAGAGCCTGGAGCACAACAAGGCAAAGTGCCTGTGGAAGTTGATCTTGGGCTCCTGGAAGTTGTCGTTGGTCTCATGCTGGGCTTCACCTGACTTTCCCCAAAATCCATTCCACAAAACTTGTACTTATGTTACTGTCACCTTTAGGCAGTTCCTATGACATTAGTCTCCCACCTGGGGGAGGAATGACTGCCTGCACCAGTATGTGCTGGGACAAGCTCCTGGAAAACAGCTTTGTGGAAAATGTCTTGAATGACTTGGTGTGTTCTGGGTCTCCTCTCATTGATCTGCGTGCTGGAAGGAGGACACACATCGCTGGTTTGTAGCAAGCTGTGCTGAAATGTGTTGGTTAACACTGGGCAGCTCTGTGTGTGCCATCTACAACCAAAGCAGGGTGTCTGTGCATTTCAGCCTGCCAGCACGTGTGTCCGGCTGGATCCCTGAACAGCTACATCCTTCCCCACACCCAAGCACATGCAAACACACTCCCAAGTTTTGCATTGCCTGTCCCATCAGCTGGATAACAGCAGAGGTAAATCTTACAGCGGCTCCTTTTCAGTTGTCCTGTTCCTGTGCTGTGGCCTGTCTATTTTTAACCTGCGGCACTAGAGATTTGTTCCCCTGTTCCTCATGACCTTAGTGACATTCTGCCCTTGGGGTGTTGCAGCGGCAGCATTGTGGGCATCTTCCAGAGCCGGCCGTGACTATTGTTGTTGCCAGCAGAATGCAACTTCTTTTTTGGCGGCTTCTTGTGTTATCCCCTTTCAGTGGCCAAGAGAGGAGGCCCTTCAGGCTCCCTGTGTCCACTCCCTTGTCTATTTACAGCCGTACACAGCAGCAGGTTCTTGGAAGTGGAATCCACTGGAATAGAAATCCCAGTGCTGCAGTGTCTGGAGGAAGGTTTGGGACAAATTCCTCTGGCCATCAGTGCATTGAGATGTTGCCTTTGGTCCTACTGTAGTTCTGCTCTTCTGCCCAAAACACAGGCACACCTTGCAGAGATGTAGCTGGGTTTATCACTTCATAGAGGATTTGGCTGGTGTTTTTGCCATTGACTGTTCAGAGGGAATTTGCAGACAAAAAGATAAATCCAACTGGATATTTCCATGTCCCTTCAGTCTCACAGCCCTGCGAGTGCCAAGCATCGCAGCAGGTGGAATAATGAACTCAGTGCTCAGTTAAGGGTTTAGCACAGAATTGGTCTGCAGTAGATGGAATTCCTTGAATTAAGAAATATGCTGAAAGCTACAGAATGATTTTTCTTCATTCCTCTTTGGTTCAAGTCTGCATGATTGGCTTTTCTTACTCAGTACGGTGGTTGGTTGTTTAAGGATGCATTTGCCTTTGCTCTGTTTCATTATACCCCTTGGAGACACTCAGTCTTGCCCAGTTTTGTGAATTGTCCATCAAAGCCTCTTGAGCCCCATGTGATTGAGTGGGAGAAGAGCTAAAGTTGCAATGGATGCAGTGGGCAGGTTGTGTTCTGGTTTTGTTGGGCCATACAGTTGGGCTGCTATAATACCAGTTTTATTTCCCCTTAGAAATGCTCTCCTGTGGGAGAGAGCTGCCTGCTGGACTCCTTGAGTAAAAACTGCAATAGCACCTCATGTTTTTGAAGATCATCCAAAATGTGCCTTGGGGTTTGCTAGTAAATAATTCCAAGTGACTTCCCAACTGGTGACAAATGAGATGGAAATTTTAAGTAAAAATGTATTCTTGGAAGAACTAGAAACATCATTTGGCCTCTGCGTTTCCAGACCTGACGTCCTGCACAGTGCGGGGCAGATGCACCCCAGGTTTATGCTGATGAACAGTTTGATTTGTGCAGGTGTTGGGGTTAATGGTTGTGAGCAATGTTTTAAAGTGGTATCAGTGACATTAGGTGAGGTGTAGTTGGGGGCAGTAAATGGGAGGCACAGTTCCCCCTGGGACCTGCAGGGCTGCTTGTGCCTGGGACTGGCTCTTCTCTCCTGACTGTGATCCTGAACCATTGCATACCCATGTAAAAAAAAAGTGTCTGAGTGTGTTTTTCTCTTTCAGGTTTAAACCCTCTGTCCTTTGATGCTGCCAGCAGCAGCAAGGCTCTGCAGCTCAGCAGCGCTGCGCCACCACTGGGGTTGGAAAGCTCATCTGAGAATGGAAATGATCTGGGCAAGAAGAGGAAGAGGGCAAACATTCCTGCGGGTGAGCAGGGGAGTGTGAGTGGGGAGGTGGCCATGGAAGCTGAGGCTGAGCAGCCATACGTCTGTGTGATGTCTGTGGCTCCACCTGGGTTGCCAGATCACTCTGCTAGATTCTGAGCAGGTAGTGCTGGTGCTGCTGCTGGCTCTGCTTCATCTCCCCTTCCAGCATTGAGGAGAAATGCCTTCAGATGGCAGTGGGAGTGCTCTGTCCTGGAACAGACTGCCCTCACTGACAAATCCAGTGCAGTTGTGACAGTTTGTGCTAAATGTTTGTCCTTTGGTCAGAAATCTCTTGTGGGGAATCAAAACACACCCCTTGCCTTTAATCAGTGTTCCTTGAAAGCCCTTTAGAGCTATTGATTCTAATGGATAAACTGTAATTCAGATGCATTTGGAAGGCAGTGTTTTCATAGACATTGCTCTGTACAAAGCCCTCTGCTCAGGAGGGATGGCACTGGTTTTGGTTTGTTCTTTCATTTTGCTCTTTCCTATGTGTCAGGTTCAAACCTGGTTTTGGATGCTGCTACTGCAGTGCCTGGCTGGGTAGCGTGTGCCTTGCGGAGGAGTTAAGAATGCACTAAGCTCTTAATCACTTTCCCTGCTCTCAGCAGATGGTGGCAGAAATCTAAGCCTCGACATTCCGATGGGATTGCCAATGTCAGACCCGACCGCCTGGGCCACTGCAATGAACAACCTGGGGATGGCTCCGCTGGGGATGACAGGACAGCCCCTGCTGCCAGGTACAAGGCTCACCCAGGCTGTGCCCGCCTCTCCTTTCAGACATGGCTTTGGGAAGAGCCTATTTCAGTTATTAGGTAAATTCCTACCATGGACTAACACCATGAATAAGGCAACAAGCAGCTCTTGCTGAGATCTCCCCCTGACAGCACCAGCGGGCCCTGCTGGTAGAGGCTGTCCTTACAACTCAGCTCCTGATGTTCTCAGACTCATGAGCCATCTTCACAAGGCATCCAGGTGCACTGCTTCCCCTGTGGCTGCCCACAGGTATTGCTTCCCCAGGGTTCACAATTGCAGAACAAATAAAATACCCTCCTCTGACAGCCTGTTTTGTTTTTTATGGCATTGGAGGCAAATGTAAGAGCAAAATCAAGGTAAAATACTATTTAGATGTAGTCAGAGGGCTGACTGAAGCCTAGAAACAAGTCAGGCAGGTTAAGGAAATCAATGAGGTGCTTCCTTAAATGTTTCTGTGTATTTTAGCCAGAATTACTGCACGTTCTTATCTGCTGGAGCTGGTACACTTCTCTGGCTTGCCAGGTGATGCCCTTAACCCATACGTACCCTTGTGACGTACACAAACTGTCCACACTGCTGAACCACTAAACAAAACTGAGCTGGGTTAAGTTTTACACTGTTTCCAGATTTCTTTATGTGGATAAACCTTACTGGGGAAGGTTTTGGCACCAGGAGATGGTGTCTGTGGAGTGGAAAAGGAAGTGGTTTATTTGAACAGAGAAAATTTATTTGGCTGTGGCAATCAACAAGGAAATTATGCTAAAAAATTGTTTTAAGTGCACAAATCTGAAGTTCCTGTGTTTTGATGCTCTCTCTGGGTTGTTTATGCAGTTCATTTTCACTGAGGAGACTTCTCCAATTGCTGTCTGAGGAAACAGTTACTGCATGAGTCCAAACCATGACCTGACTCCCTTATTCTGTCCCACATTTAGATTTTGATCCTGCTCTTGGGATGATGACTGGAATCCCTCCCATCAACCCGATGATGCCAGGCTTGGGGATAGTGCCACCTCCTATCCCTCCAGACATGCCTGCTGTGAAGGAGATCATTCACTGCAAAAGCTGCACTCTCTTCCCACCTAACCCACGTAATTGTCTGTTTTGTCCTGTTTCTGTCTGTCTGTATAGGAATATGTGTATACATGTTAAAAAATGTGTGTGAGAGAAGAGCTGTGACACTGCTTGGACATAGCTGCTCAAGAGTGAGTGGCTGTGACTAGGTGCTGGCAGGCAGCTGATGGGGCAATAGGAAAAGCCTGTTCTTGTCCCATCCCAGAAAGCAGTAACAGTAAATTTTCAAGTATAGAGGAGGCAGAAGTTCCAAACCATGGAAGGCAGGTGTAGGGCAGGCTTTTCCCTGCAGGACTTGCACAGCCCAGCCGTGGCTCTGTGGGAGTCTGTGGGGCTGTGTCAGCTCAGGACAGGCTTGACATTAGCAATACAAACCAAAGACTTGACAATTTTTTTAGCTCTCCATGGGAACTAAGACGCTTTCCTTACACAGAGAAGCTGTGAAAGATGTTTGTAGCTGTGTGTCTATGTCTAGTTCCTGAGCAGGTGCCAGCAGATGGCACCAGAGCCCAATGGGCTCCCAGCACTGGGAGTCTGGGCTCCCGGGCCCAGTAGTTTAAATAAAGCTCTGTCAGTGCCCAGCCTGATGATTTACCTCTTTGTTCACCATCCCCACAAGCAAACCTGTCTCACTGTGCTGGAAACAGTTGACAAACCAGTTCATGTGCTGAGCTTGGGGGGGGTCTTCTTGCACTTGCCAGGTAGGCACCTGAGCATGGGAATGGGTTTGGTGCTGGAGAACCACTTCTCCAAGTCTCTGCTGTCTCATGCAATGCCTTATGTGTGCTGCAGCAATGCAGGTGGGTGAGTGTACTTGGCAGGCTGCTTCTGGCAAGTACACTGAACTGTCAGCCTGCTTTTATGTTCTGTGGTTCATTTTAACTGTAAAAAATGTCAACATTAATTCCTGCTATGCCTCTTGGATATACCCATTTCCTTCATCTCTTCCTTTCATAGTATCTCTTTAGTCTCAATTTGGTTCAGACCTTCCCTTAATGTTAATACTTTTGTCCTTTAGGATCCTCTGTCTACATTTTCTATGTATTCTTTCTGTTAGGACAATCCTTTAAGCTGTGCTTTCATAGCACTTCCCATGGTGAAGTTTTGAGTTCCTGGTGCTGCCTGTGTTCTATGACTGGAGCTTAGGGAGCCTTTGCTTGCACCAGGGAGAGTGGAGAGCTGCAGGCTCCTGAGGTCTTTGTTTGGAAGCATGCTGATAAAGGTACTTATCCTCATGCAGCACCTCCGCAGTGCTATAGATCTGCTTGCTAAGGTTGTGTGCAGTGAAGCTGAGTGTGTGTTTGAAGGAACCCAGGAAGGTGTGGTTGTGTCTCAACCGTATCTGGGGAGATGGCCATGGGAAAGGAATGTGTGCTGACAACCCCACAACTAACCTGCTCTGCTTTCTGTCTCTTGCTCTCCTCAGATCTTCCCCCTCCAGCAACAAGGGAGAGGCCCCCGGGGTGTAAGACGGTGTTTGTTGGAGGGCTGCCGGAGAACAGCACAGAGCAGATCATTATGGAAGTGTTTGAGCAGTGCGGGGAAGTCATCGCCATTCGGAAGAGCAAGAAGAACTTCTGCCACATCCGCTTTGCTGAGGAGTTCATGGTGGACAAGGCTCTTTATCTCTCTGGTAGGTGCATTTCTGTCCTGGATGGCAGGTTACAGTTCTGGGACAGCAAGGTAGTGACCTCTTTCTCATCACAGGCTGTGTTGCAGTTGCAAGGTTTGTCTAGTGTGGCAGTTCACCTCTTTTCTGCTGCTCTTGCATTTCTGCTTGAACATATGAAAGGAGCTACTAATAGGAAAGCTGGCAATGCTTTCTTACGTTGGGCACTGCAGACCCTTGCAAAATACTAGGTACAGTCTGAGGCCATCACCATCTTTCCTGGATAAATGTCCAGCTAATGCTAAGACAGTATTATTTTCCCTGAAACATGTGGGCTCCTTCTGCCTGGGATTTGTTTCATGGAGGCATAGGCCTCGTGGTTGGTGTTCACAGACAGTGGCAGCAGATTTTGCCTTTCGAGCCAAGCCTGCATCTGCTGTGCTGATCACATCTGCTGTGCTGGTTGCATCAGCCCTGAGCACCCCGTGCTCCCCTGACCCTCACATGACCCTTTACCATGCTCACATGACCCTTTACCATGCTAGAAAAATACAGCAGTACTTTATTTCCATGCTGAAATCCCTTCCAAATGGATTCTTTCAGTGTATTAACAAACCCAGGTTCTGTCTCCAAAGCCACACTCTTTCCAGAGGGATGAGATTGTCAAGATAAAGGCAGGGGGATGCTCTTTGCTGCTTAAAATAGTGGTAACTTCCCTGTAGCCTGTTTGGGCTGGCTGTAAGTGTTACGTCTCATTCCAGAGTCTGTTGAATCAAATTGTACCTGCAGTGCCCAGTTAGTAAGAACTGTGTGTCTGTGGTTACAGCTTCTATGTAGCTATTGCAGCCTCTTTAGCCTCTGCTTATAGTTCCTCCTGCTGAAAACCATGGTCACGTGCAGTCTCCAGTGTCCTCCACACACAAGTGTTGTTTTTTTTTTTGTTCTTTTGTCCAAAGTCTCTCTGGAGCTCAGATTTTCTTGCATAGATCCCATGTGTTCTTTTAGCCACAGAGCAGAGTCTTCTGGCATGTCTGATGTGAAACTCCAGAACAAGAGTCCTGCAAACCTTGCTGGCTCTCTTTGCTGTGTCTCACCTCTTAGCCTCCCCTTCCTACCTCCAACTTCAGGAGTTTGTGAAAGTATGGAAGAAACCAAGGCAGTTCTGCCTTCCCCACGTGAAGATCTGGGCTTAGTCCTGAGAGGTCTAGTCTTAGCCTAAAAGCTTACCTGCCCTTCAGCAGTAGCTGTTCAAGCCCAACTACCTGCTAGTGTGGAGAGGAGCGTGCCCATGTAAGGTGCTGCCTTGCGCATGCAAAGCACAGGCAGATAGCAGCAAATCCCAAAGTTTCCTTTTCCAGCATTGCTCCCTGTGCATTAAACTCTTCAGGAAACTCCTATGGTAAGGGGCTTTCTGGCTCTCTAGGAATGGGAGATGGGCACTGGTGGGTGGTTGGAGCCCAAGTCACTGATCCTACGTGAAACCTGTTGTCAACCACTGCTAGGCTATCGCATCAGGCTGGGCTCCAGCACGGATAAGAAGGACACTGGGCGCCTGCACGTGGACTTTGCTCAAGCCCGGGATGACCTGTATGAGTGGGAGTGCAAGCAGCGGATGCTGGCACGTGAGGAGCGGCATCGCAGACGCCTGGAAGAGGAGCGCTTCCGCCCGCCCTCCCCATCACCTGTCGTGCATTACTCTGACCACGAGTGCAGCATTGTTGCTGAGAAACTGAAAGGTGAGAGAGTGGTTCTGTGGCCATGGCCACCCCTTTGTGCAGGTGCTGGGACAGGCTTGTGTTCTCCAGTGGCTGTCTTGCTGAACTGAAATGAGCATGGGCAGACTGAGCCCTTGGTGCTCCTCACCATCTGTTTCAGAATTGTCTTTCTTTCAAAACAACCCTTACTTGAATGCAGCAATTTCTTCCGAACCACTTTTGTTTATGTTACAAGGACTAGCATAAGTCCTCAGGCCTTCTTTGAAGCCTAAGAGCCGTATGTGGCCTGGTTATTTTGGAGCTGGAGGGTATTTTTTCATGAAAGAGTACATCTAAATAGACACATGAAAGTTTCTGGTAGGTTTCTAGCAGTTGGTCCTCCTCTTGTTTTACCTCAACAAATGGTTTGCTCCATCTGCTTGATCTTAGCCTTGCCTTCCTTTGTATAGTCTTATATAATCATAAAATCACAGACTGGCTTGGGCGAGAAGGGGCTTTAAAGGTCCTCCAGTTCCAGCCCCCTGCCATGGCCAGAGACACCTTCCACCAGAGCAGATTGCTCCAAGCCCCTGTGTCCAACCTGGCCTTGAACACTGCCAGGGATGAGGCAGCCACAGCTTCTCTGGGCACCCTGTGCCAGTGCCTCAGCAACCTCACAGGGAAGAGCCTCTGTCCAATGTCTAATCTAAATCTACTGCTGTGCTCTTAAGAATTGTGGTTCTCCACATGGAGTAAGCTGACATTTGAAAAAGCAGTGCAGCAGTGCTGATGAAAGGATCTGAAAGCTGCCCAAGTGCCCCTGTCCCATGGTGTTAAAAGTGTCCCTCCTTGCTGCAGATGACACAAAGTTCTTGGAAGCCATCCAGACCTTGCTCACCTGGATAGAGCGTGGTGAAGTGAACAGGAGGACTGCCAACAACTTCTACTCCATGATCCAGTCAGCCAACAGCCACATTCGCAGGCTGATGAACGAGAAAGCAGCTCATGAGAAAGAGATGGAAGAAGCTAAAGAGAAGTTCAAACTTGCTCTCTCGGGGATTCTGGTGCAGTGTGAGTAGTGTTTCCACGCTGACTCTTGGTTGTCTGTTGTTGTAGAGGAGAATTCTTCTTCTTGTAGAGAATGAATTCTTAATGTTTTTCCTCTTCTAATTATAGTTTATTAGTAGTTCTGTCATCTTTTCAACTTCACTTCAGTGCACAGACAAGGTAAGTCCCTGGTAATCTGGTCTCAGCGAAGTGTGCAGGATTTGTTCACCAAAGGTAGGATGCAGCAGAGTGCTCGCAACACCCTGTTCTCAGGCACAGCTGAAAGCCTGTGGCAGAACAGCGTTTCCAGCCTTAGTCTTCCAAATACCAGGACTTACTAAACCATGAAGAGGCATGGCTATATTTAGTTCCAGGATGGGATTTATAACAGTTCCTCAAACCATTCATTGCCTCTCATGCATCCTTTCCTTAGTAATTCTGAATAGTTTTTTCACTCTTTAACCTTCCAGAGCACCTTCTTCACATTGTGTCAAGTCTCAGAACCTGGGCTAGGTTGTGAGCAATCTTAACTTCTGGTTTTCTGTTCAGTAATTCTGACTGTTACTTGTTTGATACTTGATTTATTTGAAAACTCTTGAATCCTGTTCATGGTAAGAAACATTGGCACACGGTCCAGAGGGAAGCACAGTAAGCACTGCAGAGTAAGTAGCGGTAGACAGCAGCATGCCACTGTGAGCTGCAAAGCGCACCCTGATAGCTGAGCCACTCTTAGCTTTATCTAAGCAGCAAAAACCCTGATTTTGTGTTGTAAGAATCACACCTGCTACAACATCACAAGCATAAAAATATATAAATTGGGTACATGTGGATGTGCTCTCTGCTGTTGGGTGAGCTGTCATCCAAGGAGAGGCACTTTGGATCGCCAAAACCTGCTGCACGTTTTCTAGAGAAATGGAAAGAATAAACCTTGGGAACAAAGAAGGTTGGTGGCTGGTGCCAGAATCCCTTTTCCATAGCGGACACAGGTGGGATGTGGTGCTCAGGCTGTGGTGCTGCTCTGTGGGGCTGCACGCGCTGGGCAGGAGACCACCTAACGCCCCAGCTTTCTTCCTGTTGTAGAGAGCCAGTGGTAGCCAGGAGCACTGTTACACTTGCAGGCAGTGCTGAGCAGTGTTTTCCAGTGTATTGAGCTCCTGCCTGCTTTCCACTGAGAGCAGCCTCTTTTCCCAGTAGATCCTTACTCTGTGAGTGTTTGACACTGGCCTGGTGAAGTCCACACTTTTCTTTCCAGGCCCAGAGTCCCTTCCCTGAGCATAGCTTCAGCACAGTACAGTGTTATAAGAAAAGGTTAGCCAAACCACCTGCCTGATTCCACTTTTTTACTCCTTTACTCCTCTTGTTCGCCCTCTCTGGATGATATTCTGGCCTGATTTGACTGCTGATTTGATACTACAGTCGAGCAGATAGTGGCCGTGTACCATTCTGCCTCCAAACAAAAGGCTTGGGACCATTTCACGAAAGCTCAGCGTAAGAACATCAGCGTGTGGTGCAAACAAGCAGAGGTTGGTAATCTTTTCTTGTGTTAGATCCTCCAGCACAGTCTCTTTCTTGTCAGGATATTAATATCAAGTTTGCACAGTGTTCGCATGGATAACACCACATTCATTCACAGTATAAGATGGGAATTGCTCAGTCGACTCTTGGGTTACAGGTAATAAATTTTCTGTTGGTATTTGTGTTACTGGTAGCAATACATTGACATCTGTGTATCCAATCATTCATTAGTAATTATTAATCTGTTTGCTGCTGGTTTTACTGTTAAAGCAAGTGGGATTTCTAGAGAGATGTAAACAGAAAACAAGAGAAACCCCACAAACCCTGAGCATCATCAGATCTGTTTTATCACATTTTTGTTGACAGACGTGAGAGGTAGAAATAACTGCAGCTGGACAGGGAAGAAAGCTTGAGGGAGGGTGTTCCCATGTTGCTGCATTTATTCCATGCAGTGACACTGATAGTGGAATTAAGGATTTAAATGTGGTGACCCTTCATCCCTCAGCCTCTATGGATACCTGCACTTGGCCTTGTTGAACAAGCTCATGAGGTTCACATGGCCCCAGTCCTCTAGCCTGGCCAGGTCCCTCTGGCTGGCATCCCTTCCCTCCTCTGTTCTGTGTCTTTTCCCAGGTATCAAGGTGCCTATTCCAAACCAGGAAAACAAGTCCATCCCAGCAAAACCAGAAGTTGTCTTTCACATCTAAGATTATTTCCCATCAGTGACTGTTTTCCTGCGAAGTTTCCAGCTGCAGTCTCCCTGTGAGACTGCCCTTCTGGGACTTCCTTTCCAAATCACACTGAGTCAAACCTTTTGTAGTAGCTAAAGGAGGAGCAAACATTGTGTTTTATACCTGATAAGTCAGGTATTATTCAGTCAGATTATGCCTCTGAGCTCTAGTGTGCTCCTACGCTTTCCTGCTTGCTGAGATTGGTTGCTATGACTGGGGCGGGAGCATGCTCTCCATTTGGAGCTGTCTTTTGTTCCAAGGTAAGTTCTCCCAGTGGGAAGAGGCTGTGAGACCGCTGGTAAGACCTCTTCCAGGAGTACTTGCTGCTGGGCTCAGCCTGCTGGCTTTACCCAACTTAGGATCTTCTCTTAAAGGAAGGTGGACCCACAGGATGCATCTCCTTGGTTCAGCATTTGTCATAATGCATTCCAGTGGGTCACCACATCGGAGGCAAGCCTGCCTCAGGGTGTGGGCACGTGCTGGGGAGGTGTTAGGCAAGGCTAGGGAGTTATTTCTGTTAATAGTGACTGCAGGCGCTTTTCCCAGGCAGTGCTGGCAAGTCCTGTAGCTGCAGGCAGTGTGGTAAGAAGCTGTGGAAGCTTGGACCTGGTGAGCTAGCAGCCAGTGTATTCCCTTGCTTAGGAAGGGCCTTGCTCAAGTGTGGGTTGATTATTGATGATTGGTCAGTCATTAAACATTGTGGTGGTAACTAAAAAGGTTTTATTGATAATTAAATGATGATCAAATGATAGTTAATTGATGATTGAAAGGTAATTAAATGGCAATTGAATAGTGATTAAGCAATAATTGAATGGTAACTAAAGAGTGGTTGAACAGTGGTCAAACACTAACTACACTTCAATAACTAAGCTATAGCTCTGTGTGTATGTATATAATACATAAAAAGATACTGCTTACACATAATACACTTCTGGGTGTAGTGTAAAATGTCACTTACTG
Source organism: Bolborhynchus lineola (assembly GCA_025448015.1). Taxonomy (NCBI): domain Eukaryota; kingdom Metazoa; phylum Chordata; class Aves; order Psittaciformes; family Psittacidae; genus Bolborhynchus; species Bolborhynchus lineola. Next base: position 2,948 of record JAOEHX010040441.1, on the reverse strand, counting down.
TGTTACAGATGTCAGATGCTGGGTTAAGGATCTCTTATCCTTGAGAGGTAACCCTGAGAGGTGTCTGAGCTCAAGGGAGATCAGTGTCATGCAGGAGAGCTCACTGGGCTGGGGGGCTGCAGATAGTTGCAGTGCCAAGCGATAGACCCATGGTCAAACCCCTTGGTGTGTGTGCAGCTATAGTAGTTTTAGTTTGGTGCAGGCCCAGCTCAGGCTCCTGAGGATCATAGGATCAGGGAATGATTTGTGTTGGAGGGTTGAGTGAGTGTAGAACAGGTGCGTGGACATCAGGCACAGCAGATGTCGGGAGAAGCTTCACTGAGAAACTGCCCTGTGGGCAAGGCTAGCTGCCTACCTGGACACAGAGGAAGGGAGATGAAGAGTCAGTGATGGTGGTAGGACTGACTGGCTCACGCGAGATGTTATCCTTGATCTAATAGTCTGTACCAATTTCTTTTAATAATTTCCTCTTTTTTTGCATTGTGGAGTTGCATTTTGCAGACTTAGATTATCAGCAACTTTTTCTACAGCCAGCCTCTTCCCTGTAATCTGTACTTAACCCCCTCTGCTCTCTGAATCCTAGGAAATCCGTAATATTCATAATGATGAGCTTATGGGTATTCGAAGAGAGGAGGAAATGGAAATGTCTGATGAAGAAATAGAAGATCCATCAGAGATGAAAGAAACAGAAGAATTGGGTAAAATTACTTCTTAAAGCTCATAAACTAAGTACTCATCTCTTCAGGGGTTTCTTTCAGGAGCCCCTTTCTGAGTGTTCTGTACTCCACAGTTGTCGCAGGCAGAGCAAAATCAACTGCAGTTGCCTGGAGTCATTTTCTCTCTGGAGTCATTTGCTCTGTAGCCAGCACTTGTCATTCCCCCATGTGATCTGTCAGCTTTTCACATCCATAAAGAGCAGAAGCTCACCCTGGAAACTGCCTTCTTTTATCCAGATCCATTTTAGGAAGTTAATTCATTTCCCCCTTGGGTTTCTGGTGCAGGAAAACAATTTTTATCTATTGAGTATTGCCTGCTGTCCTTCCTTTTGAGATGTGCAGCTGGGCAGAGTGGTGTCCAACACACATTCCCTGCCTGGGAGAATGAGTGAGAACAGTATGATCAAACCCACCTTCTTCCCATGCAGCATCTTCCCTGTCTCCTGAGTACAGTGTGTGAGTCCTGAGCAAAGGTACCTCCATGCGCTGTGGTCCAAGTCCCAGAGGTCAGTAGCAAGGCTATGTGATGTCAGGCTTTGCCCTTCATGTCATGGGTGTGTTTTGATACCCACTGAAGATGTCTCTGTAGCCATAATGTTCTATAATCCCATTCCTGAGTTTATCAGGCTATCTGAGGACACCAGGCTGATGCAGGTGTTTCATGCTGTGACTTGATGGAGACATACTTTTAACTGAGGATGCCAGTGGAGCCTGTTCCACAGCCTTTCAGTTTTAGTGGTTAGGAAGCCTGTGTCCAGCATCGTTATTTCACCCCAATATGTTCTTTGGCTGCTGTTTTTCTTCTAACTTCAATACTGCATCACTGCTGAGGGATACTGTTTGTCCTGAGAAGCTTCTTTTATAAAGAGATACCACAAACAGTGGCTGGGAGAAATTCATTTTGGTGCTTGGGGCTTGTAGCTGGGTACTGGGAGCTACAGGGGTGCTGGGGCAGAGCACCCAGGGGCTTCTTACCCCTACTTGTTTGACCTCTGATCCCACCTGCCTGTTGTCCAGCACTGGTGTCGCAGGTGGAAGCCCTGAAAGAAGAGAACGACAGCCTGCGCTGGCAGCTGGATGCCTACCGCAACGAAGTGGAGCTGCTGAAGCAGGAGCAGGGCAAAGCCAGCAGGGACGAGGACACCACCAAGGAGCAGCAGATGAAGCTTCTCCAGCAGGCTCTGCAGGGGATGCAGAAGGTGGGCCCTGACTCTTCTGTAGCTGTGACCTTGCTCCAAAGGCAGAGGGGTTGTGATGTGGACCAGAAACACAAACAAAGGCATTTTGGTTTCCGGTGAGATCAAAACTGGCAAATGGGGAGCAACTTTGGTCATACCCAGTGTTGCTAAAAACCCCAACAACCAAACACTGAGAACAGTGATTGTGTATGAACTCGTAAGTCACATGGAGACAATCATGGATTGTGGATTCCTTGTGTTCTCTTTACTTGACCACCATCTGAGTTCTGGGGTGCTGAGTTTGTGCTTACCCATTCTGTGACTGTATGAGGTCCTGGTTACCAGCAGAGTAACATGATTCCCATCTCCTTATCTTGTAGCTGTTTTAGAGTGTTTCCTTAAACTGCCAGACACCTGTGTATTCACATGAGGCCAGAGATACAGGAAGACTCTGAGGTGACTTTCTTGTGTCACTTGTTTCTGTGCTGCTCTTTCCCATGTGCTGACTGTTGGCCTGGCCATAGCATGACCCAGGCTGGGGGAGCTTTAACATGGATCAGGGCACAGTCCAGTGTACAATAGATGCTGTAATTCAGGGACAGTGAGAGTTTGATGATGGAATTACTGCCCCATGTTCACAAAGCTGTGCTTTTTTGGATGCTAATAACCAAAGGTGTTTGTAAAGTATGTTGTAGAAAAGGTTTCTTCTAGGTGTATACTTAACCTGTTAGTTGTTCTGAGTATGATCTGCCTGGTCCTCATGGAAAAGCCCTCATTAAGGCAAGTTAAGAACCAAGTTTATCTTTTTCTTTTCCAGCACCTTTTGAAAATACAAGATGAATACAAGAAGAGAGAAGCTGAGTTAGAAAAAGTGAGAGAAGACAAATTAAAAATAGAGACATTATTGGAAAACCTGAAGGAGCAGGTAGGAGCCATCCCTGTGCTCCTTTCTCCATAGTAAATCATAGAATCATAGGATAGTCAGGGTTGGAAAGGACCTTAAGATCATCCAGTTCCAACCCCCCTGCCATGGGCAGGGACACCTCACACTAAA
>JAOEHX010040440.1:0-11573 GCA_025448015.1 Bolborhynchus lineola | reverse complement strand
GGACACCTTCCACTAGAGCAGATTGCTCCAAGCTCCATCCAACCTGGCCTTGAACACTTCCAATGTCCCTCCACTTCTTTTGCAGGATGGGAATGCACTGAGTACCCTGTCCCAGGCTGCTGGTTTGCTGTGCACAAGTTTATCCTCTCTCTGTTCTGAGGAAGAGCTCGATACACTTCCCTGGTCCCCATGGGCATTGGCAAAGTGAGCAATGCCACCTTCGGAATCCAGAGATGAGAAGGGAAGTAGCGTGTCTCACCTTGCAGCTCCTATGAGAAGCATCAGGTGGTGGAAGCTCCATCGTTTCAGGACCTTGCCTGAATCCCATTGTGTTTTCCCAAGGATGGAAGAGTTCACCAACATCCTCTTCTCTCTCTGACAAGGGGAACAAAGAAACTTCATAGACCTCAATGTAGCAAAGGGAAGCAGTGTCTGCATGGAGCAGACGTTGAGGAATCACTAAGTCCCTGTCCTGTGCTGTCAGGTGCTCTCCCATGGAAGATCATGCCGCCCTGTGTCTATGATTAGATACTAGTGTAACAATAGTGATGAACACGTACAGTTAAATATAAAGAGAGAGAAAGAAAATACAGCAGCCCCTAAAATCAATGAGCCATTAAATAGGTGGTGATCATTTCCAGAGGAGGTTCACGTATTTAATTGGAACAAACTGAGGGGAAATAAAGGTAAAAATCAAACGCATGTCTGGCCTCCAGACAAGCTCCCAGTCCTATTGCTCTGCACCACTGGGGATAATAACACCTTTATCTCTAAGAGTGTGGGGAGAAAAGGATGAACCCAAAATGAACTTATTCAGCTCTGGGTTCAAATATCACTTTCTCTCTGCAGGGAATATGATGAAGAAGAGACCCTGGAAAGGGTTTTAGCAACTGCCGATGTGAATTACTTGGGTCAGAAGTAAGTCGGTGAGGCCAGGACTGGTCTTTGCTCTCTGCAAGGGCATTGAGTAACATCGCCACAGGGGACTGGCCCTGTTCTCTTTCACATAACTGATCCACTGAAGCATTAAAGCCTTTTTGCTATCCCTCTTCTGACCTTGTTTGCTGTTTTCATCTCCCCTAGCTTAGCCAGAATGGTACCCAGCCTATGATATGGTCAAAGGACAGCGTATGACTTTGCCCATCCAGCTTTTTACATTGCTCCTTGACCCAAGTTTAGCTTCATTCTAACTCATCTAGCAAAATGATACTGTTCAGATGCCTTCCACCTCCTCAGGCCGCTGGGGTCCCATCCATCCTTTCGTGCTGGTGAAGACCAAAACTACCAAGAAAAAGGTGCTGACACAATTTCTGAAGTAATAAAGAACTGGGAGCCTCCAGTAAACCATCTGCAGTGGGTAAAGGAAGTGGTTGGAGTGGGTAGAGTTCCCATCTGGAATGGTTTTCACTGAGTTTGTCTAAGAAATAGGCCAGGATTCATCTAAGAACAGATAAATCACTTACCAGAGGTGCCGGTCACTCTCTATTGCCCAATTCTGGAGCCTAGAGGGAAATCCTACATCAGATCCACGTGTAGACTATTAAGATTAGGCAAGATAAATTGAACCCCAAGGCTTGGAAATGGCTTTTACAACATCCTACAGGCGGTGAGAGCCGCTGCTCAACTCACAGCCTGTCCCCAGTTACACATGCAAGGGCTGGTGGTCCTCACAGCGAACATGGTAATGATGGATTTTGGCAGAGCTGTGATTAGTCACATCCTATCTGCTTGCCATGACCCCAGGAGCAATCCCAAGCAGGGATTTCTCCAATCTTCCTCAGGTTTTAGGCCAATAAAAAGCAAAATCCAGGTGCTCATTTTTTGAAGACCAGCCCCAGCCCCCAAGATCAAAGTGATTTACCTTCTTATAAGGACACCTCCAAAGAGCCTTTTAAATGCGACTTATTTTCCCTTCAAATGAACACTGGTCTGAATACTGGAACAAAAGGAGAAGGTTGGGAGGGAGCAAGGGGTATATTCTGCAAGCAAACCCCCATTGGCTCTGGTTGTTATGCTGAATTAGGCTGCATCTGTCACATCTGATTAGATTGTCTTGTCCTTTTTTATCTCCCTGATCTAAGCTATGATTCTTCTGGTTTTATGTGACATTTCCTTGGCAATATAACTGCTTGGATTGTATATCCAGAACATTTCCCAAACCATAAAGCATCCAGATTGCAAAGGGTATTTATTTGCTTAGTTATATTTTGTTCTGTTTTCTTGAGGGTTCTTTTCAGTGTTGCACTTTATTTATTTAATATTCTTCTGTTGATGTTGCTTGTAAAGAGGATCCATGAGGCTTTAAAGTTATCAATGATGATAGATGATATTTAAGGTCCTTTCCAACCCAAACCATTCTGTGACTCTATGAATGAGTTTTATTTAGAGCAAGGCTACCTGTATGCTTGGGCAAGGATGGGACTTTGAGCTGGTGTCAGGGCAGAGTAAACCCATGAAGTCTTTTAGGTAAACCAAGGGTTAGGGGAGGCAAGAATCCCACTCAAAATGATCATTTCTGCACTTGACTTTGATGGGAAGTCCTTTGACTGTATCATCACTTGTACAAACCATGATTGATGGGAATAGTGACAATAACAGGGACCAAGGGCTGACATTTTTCAAGCTGTGATATCTTCAAGCCCCAGCAATTCCACAGTGGGCTGAAGTAGTAACAGAGGGGTCAGTATCCCAGCTAAATCCCTCTCCAGTTATAGATGTGCCTGTAAGTCTGGGTACATGCAGGGATAAACCTAATCCTTCCGTGTTCTGAGCTGATGAGCCCAGGCCCGCCATGCAGATCTCAGCCACCACACAGGTCCATCTAGCGTCACCTGGTGCACTGACTGAGCCAACACAATGCTGAGGAAGAAAGCATAAAAAGGAGGACAAGATTGGGAGATCTTTTTCTTGCCTCCACCTAGCATAAAGCACCCATCACTGTCTACATATGACTGAATGCGCTTCGGGTTGTAATGGGATCTTAAAACCACTCTGGACTATAAGAATGAGCTGCCCCAGAGAGCTAAAAGACTGTGCCAGTTATCAAAGGGGATTTTTCCACACACATCTTCTTCCCTGATGGCACTGTCTCATCCCCTCCTTCCACTTCCTCAGAATGGGACTCAACTGAGCTTATCTCTGAGCTTTTTCCAGCCACCCTGGCCCCAGCTAGCCCTCATGCAAGGTTGTCCCTGCCCTTGCAGTTCTGGTAGAGTACTTCATGTGTTTAGAAGTTAACTTTTATGGCTGACATTTCCCATCAGAACAGGCATCACATTTTCCTGTTCTCCCAGTGGTCCACAGCAGCCACCTCCAAAGGACCTTGAATGTCAGAGGCAATTAAAAGCAAGCAATAATGACACTGATACTGACAAGCAGAGATTGTGGGCCAGCTTCTCAGCTCTGTCAATAGATGTTACTCTTGGAACATGCATAGTTACGCTAATTATATCACCTGAGACTTTCAATGTACTCTTTTCCTCTGAGATACTCTTCATTTATAGCTTTTGTTTTATTAGATGGTTTCTTCCAGGCCCCTTCTCTTCTTGCACACGTTTTGTGGCCATAGGTACTCTTCCCTGCAAGACCAATGCTGGACCACTTGATTAACTGACCAGCACAGTTGAGGTTTGATTCCTGAATCACAAGATGATTGGGGAAAGCCTTTTAGTCCCATTAAATGGCTCAACTGAAGAAACCTAGCTTCAAAAATCCCCAAGGATTGATGCTGGAGCTCTGTAATCATGCAGAGAGGATGCTCAGCTGCAGGAACCCACCAGGAAAGGGCTCTCTTGGTAACATACATGCTTCATCCTGGTGGCTCACAATAAACCAACACAAAGGTTGGTGGAGGATCAAGTTGTTATCAGGAGAATGATGGACCCAAGTGAACCAATGCAAAAACATCTCCCCATTGACCTGACCCCATCCCATTAAACCTGGTCACATCTTTGTGCCAACAGAATCTTTCCTCTTTTTCATCCATTATCAGCAGGGGCTGAGAGAGTCCTATTAAAAAGCAACTTTGTGCATGTGCTCCAAAGATAAATGTAATCACTGGGACTGATTGACTAATAAACTCCTTTCCAGAGTGTGCTGATTATTCCTATGGAGGTGAAACCATGCTGATGAATTAGCAATGGGTTATTAGAGCAGTCCTGAGTCCTGTCTGCAGGGCTGATTTTCCTGCTGAGGTAACATGTGTTTACCAAGCCAAATACATGACTGCCTTATCTTTATCTCCTTGTTTGCAAGAAAATAACTCAAAGCTTCCTCACCAAGCTCTGATTGTGGATAGAGGAATGATTAAAAGGCTGAGCCGGTCTGACAAACTGGGAAAAGGGCTTGTGCAAAGAATTGCATCTCTGCTCAAACACAAGACACCTCTTAAATAAATCAACAGTAAAGATAGACAAACCAGCTCCCCCAAAGCTCAATTGTCATCTTTGGCTCTTCTGTTTACCAAGGAGACCTTGAACATGTAGGTCAGAGATGTCACACTGGTGAGGAAGCGTAACACCAGAAGGGTGATGAACTGCAGTGCCAAGGCTCTTGGTAGTCCTATAACACAGCTAAGGGAATCAAGGATCCACAGAGCAAGACTCACGTGGGAGAGCCTTTGGGACCAAAGCAAGTACCATTTTATCCTGAGAACAAAAGGCTTGTATAATGCATTCTTCTGCTCTAGTTCTTCAAGGACAATGAAATTGTTGGACCACAGACAAGCAGCCACGAGTGGATAGAACCAGAACAGCCAGGAGGACAAGGCTGGGTAGGGAAGGAGCTGAAGATTAATTTGGCAACATATGATATCCATGCAGAGTCATGGAGAACAACAGGTTGCTGAGTTTCTGCTCCCACACAGGCTTGAAATGCCCAGGACTGAGCATCCCCTGCTCTGCCTCCATGGATGAGCAAGTCAAGGGGAATTCAAACACTTTCCATTGGAAAGACCCTTTTTTGCTGAGCAATGCCTTGCTCTGAGCTCACCATAGTGGAATTGTTTAATGGATGTTGTGGTTGAGTCACTGATACGGTATTTTGCAGAGGATATTTTTTGTAAGGCCCTAAATTAATGCTAAAGCTGTTCAGTCTCTTTCCCTGTCTTTCCAAAGTATGCTGAAAGCTTTTCAGACTGTTTTCTGCTCAATCTCAATTCTGTCATCAATGTTTTGATGCTTGAATGGGCTGTGCTGTGTGCGTCATAGAACGGTTCAGGGCAGAAAGGACCTTAAGATCATTTAGTTCCAACCCCCTGCCACTGGCAGGGACACCTTCCACTAGAGCAGGTTGCTCCAAGCCCCATCCAAGCTGGCCTGTCCAAGCAGTAACATGGGATGGTGATGAGGCCAGACTCAAAGGCTCAAATCACCTATGGTTCGGTGTGTGTCTAAGTGCCAAATACCCCTTGGCATTTTCCAGTCTCTTGGCACTGAAGTTAGGGAAGTTTCCCCAAAGCAGGAAATCAGATGAGAAGACAAATGGTAGGGAATATGATGTTGGGAGTAGCTCTGTAACAACTGTGTTAACAGCCCATGGTCCGCTTGCTCATTCTGGATGTACCTGTGTGGAAGGACCAGTGATCCAGGATGCCCCAAGCACTGAGCCAGGGGATGCACCCTCCCGTCTCCAGCCCATGAACACGACAGCATTTGCATTTAGATGGGAACAGTTATGAACTCAAATGGCCTTTTGTCACCACACAGCTGCTGCACACAGCTGCTCCATGATGCAAAAGGGTCCGTTACGGTTGTTACACATCAGAGCCCTGCAGTCCTGTGGTGTCTTCCCCCATTCATCTGAATAAAAGCACTGGGTGGAAATGCCAGAGAGCAGCGAGAATTCCCTGCGGAGTCCTCTCATCATTCCACGGTCTCAGCACCTCTGTGCCTGCAAATACACCACAACATGTTGGAGGGGGAGACCTTACGCACAGATTCAGACACCTAAACATGAGCATCTCTGCATGATCCGGGTGCTTGATTCAGTTGTCTGAATGCAATATATGACATGAAAGATGCTGTAGATTATCCAGAGGATCACCGTGCTACAAAGGTGAAACATGTTTTACATGGGCCTGTATGGTCAGGCCAAGGGGAATGGCTTTAACCTGACAGAGGGCAGACTGAGATGAGCTCTTGGGCAGAAGCTCTTCCCTGGGAGGATGCTGAGGCGCTGGCACAGGGTGCCCAGAGAAGCTGTGGCTGCCCCATCCCTGGCAGTGCTCAAGGCCAGGTTGGACACAGGGGCTTGGAGCACCCTGCTCTATGGAAGGGGTCCATGCCCATGGTAGGGGATGGGCCTGGATGAGCTTTAAGGTCCTTTCTAACCCAAACCATTCTATGAAGTCTTCCATGATCTATAATCCTCATGCGGCCATCCCTTGACACATTCTGTGCAGACCTCTACATCTCAGATAACACTGAACATCCTAAAAAGCATTAGAATCTGTCTTTAAGAAACTGAGTCAAAGCCCCTAATAAATATACACTTGAGCATGAAGAGAAATTCAGCTGAGTCTGTGTCTGCTCCAGAGGGAGCAGAATTGCTCTCCAAGATCCTTGGACTATACTTATTATTGCCACCAAATCACAGCATGATCTCCCGTGCCTTGTTCCTAGGAGACATCTGCAAGTACAGAGCTAAAGCCAGGGTGGGAATCCAGAGCTGAATCTCTCCTGGAGTGCTTTTGGCATAAGAAAAAGGAAAAGGTAATGTTTAGAAACATACTTCTTTCATGACAGCAGCAGAAACAAGCCTTTTCTGTAGTGCCCTGGGAAACTGGGGTACATTGTGCAGAGAGAAAACCCCCCGAAAGTGTAGATCTGGAATACAGTGGCTTGGCAGACATCAGTGATCCACGGGCTTGTGGGACCTCACACTGCTCACTCTGAAGCTGGGGATGGAATAAATTCACTGTCTACTCTTGGAGCTAGGGGTGGGATAAAAGCTAAGCACCTAACACAGGTCTTTATTGCAGGCTGTGAAACCCAGTGGCTGCAAACCAAACCCTGCACCTTGTGAATTCAGGTTTGCATTTCCAATTAAGAAGAGGTAAGGAGGTGGACTCAACTCAGCAGAGCCAATATTCAAGACAGAGGATTTTGGATGCTGAAAACCAGGAGTTAGTTACAAAACAGCAATAAAGATCTCATCTGAAAGCTGAGATTTTTATGTATGCACATCCAGCTGAAATCCTTCTGCATCTGAACACCTTTCCTTTTGGAAACTGAACCGTTTGTAATGGAAGATTTCCTCTCTCTAGGAAGTGCCCCCCTGCCCCTTACAAATACACTGTCTATTTGTTTACCAGCCTTATTTTAGCGCTAATATTAACCAGTATTACTTTCTTGACAGGGATGGTTTTTCCCCCTCAATGGCAAAATTGCATGTGAATGCTGAATTTTCCAGTTAATTGAGCAAGCTAAACACTGGCAATGCACCAGGCCCCTGTCACGTACATATGTTTTATTCCATTTTTCCTCAAGGGGTCCATATTAGAATAGTCATAAGGAAAAGAAAAGATCCAAAGAGGAAGGAAGATACTTGCTGTGATATGCAGGGCTATTTCTTGGGGACATCTGAAATCTTTTCCATCTTGTTTTTCCCTGAATTCTCAAGATCCCCAGAAGCAGTGATACCACTATGAGTGATAGGTTGGAGGTAAGAAGGGTTCAAACAGAACTGGGAGGTGAAGAGGTAAAAATGCCCTATTTCAGCAGCAAACAGCAGGAGATGGCCTTTCTAGGATGGAAATTCCAGGTTTTTCCATGAAACTGGAAATCCTGGGTCAGGTTTAGGAATTAAAGTGCAGCACAGACAGCCTTGGCTATAGAAGGGGTGCAACACACAATCAGGGCTCAAATCTGAAATTGGGGAACCCAAAAAGCCCTCTCCAGCATGATCAACCTGCTTGGCCACCCAACCATGGAGCCAACCCCATCCCAAGGAGCACTTTAGTGTTGGCTGGAGGTTCCTGGTGACGAAATGCAGTCCATCCACTCTGCAATACAAAGCCCATTAGTTCCAAAACAGAGCAATTAAGGGTGAGATCCTTCTCTGGTGTAAAGCAGCAGAAAGCCAGTGGGACAATGCCAATTCACAGCCAGCAGGGAGCTGGCCCTGTATCCAAACACACATTAAATCTCCATTTGGGCAATAGGGTTTTATTTAACATATGTTTCTTCTTGACACAGTTTGTTTTCTGTGAAAAAGGAGCTGCATTAAAAGCATCATTGAGAGCAGCAGATGGATGTGAGCAGCACGCTCAGCAATGGGTCTGTCCCTGTGCCGGAGGGGACGAGACTGGTTAAGCCCCTGGGCTGAATATAGCTCCGTATTTTGCAGACAGGTCTTGCTTTCTCCTGCAAGTTTGGGACTGTGTCGCCAGTCAAAATATGAGCTAGCGACTTCCACTGCAGTGTTGGTGCAGTAAATTCCTTCCCTTTTCATGAAAACAGTATTATTCTCCCCCCATCTGAACAGTGGCTTTGAAGGAACACTCCTTCCCAAGGCCAGGGATGGAAAGGCCATGTGCTCCAGCTTCATAAGTTTAGGATGTCCTTACAACAAGAGAGGGACTGAATTCCAACCCCCTATTTTTAACCTGAATGCTAAGGCCCAAAGAAGGGTTCTTAAACGCTCCACTTAGGCTTCCCAAGGCATTTCATTGTCTATGGCCACTGGAAACCGAGATTTTAGCCTTTTCCAGGTCTTCCCACATTGAAGATTTGGGAATTCACTCCTAGCTCAGACATCCCTAAATTATTCCTTTCCTCTTCCCTTGCATGGGGTAAGACTAAATCCTCACTGAGTATCCCAGCCACTTACTCCCAGAAATCCATCCAAGTGGGACCTGCTGCCAACACTGGAGCATATTTGCCTCCCACTGTTCCTAGCCATGTGCAGTGAGTCTTAGTCACAAGGAATTTGCTGTGTTCCTGCAGGATTGTCAGCTAGTGTTCACTCTGGGACTGCAGGAAACATCACTGGTTTGAGGCAGGGCTTGAACATGGGAACTACTAATTTATTGTCTTGTGAATGGTGTCATCGCTTCATTAAAACCAGACAAGGCTGACACCTTGGTGACAGAATGTAATTTCCCTACCCAAACGCCTTGACACCAAAAATTAGGGTAAATTGCATTATTTTAAAGGAGCAGATGGGAATGCTAAGCATTAACCCAGGGAAGTGCTTAGGTTGCCACAGTTCATTACTGCCACAGCATGGCAGGGTACATAATGGTCTCCATTAGTTAGTGCAGAGCAGAAGTCACAGGTCAAAGACCATGTTGGTGATCAGGTGCCTTTGTAATAAACAGCTTTGCTCCTCCCCACAGCACATTAGGTTTGTACTGAGGCTGTGAAGGTGAGAGGATAAACTGGAAGAGGTTTGATTCAGAAGCTGTGGCTGCCCCATCCCTGGCAGTGCTCAAGGCCAGGTTGGACACAGGAGCTTGGAGCACCCTGCTCTATGGAAGGTGTCCCTGCCCATGACACGGGGTTGGAACTGGATGAGCTTGAAGGTCCCTTCCATCCCAAACCATTCCATGAAATCTTCCATGGTCTACAGTCCTCATGCAATCATCCCTGGACCCACTCCATGCAGGGCCCCTGTAACTCACACAGGACAGAATATTCCAAATGCCACTAGACATCTGTCTTGCAGAAACTGAGTCAAGCCTCTAATAAACACACACTGACCATGGAGAGCAATTCAGCTGAGCCTGTGTCTGCTCCCCAGGGAGCAGAACTGCTTTCCAAGGTCCTTGGACTGTGCTTACTATTGCCACCAAATTACAACATGAGCTCCCATGCCTTGCTCCTAGGAAACATCTGAGAGTACAGGGTGTGAATCCGGAGCTGAATCTCTCCTGGAGGACTTTGGACATAAGAAAAAGGAAAAATAATGTTTTAAAACATACTTCTTTAATGGTATAGCAGCAGAAACAGCCTTTTCTTTCGTGACCTGGGGAACTGGGGTGATATTGTGCAGACAGAAAGCCCCCAAAAAGCATAGCTCTCCTTAACCATCACATCACTGCTTTGATGTCAGTAGCTGTGATTTCACACTTAATGCCCATGCTTTAAGCTTGAAGATCCCTTCCAACCCAAACCATTCTATGATTCTATGATTAGAGGTTAAAGTGTGACCCATGGGGTATCTCTCCTCCCCATCCACACCAGAATGTGTCAGAGATGACTGTTTGGCCAGCTACATGGCATCATAGAACCATAGGGTGGAAGAGCTGCTGCTCCTGAGGGTTGAAGCACATCTCCCACAGTCTGGGGAAGGCAGTTTGGTGGTGAGGTGGGAGTCCTCTGCCCAGGGCTCTCTGCCACCACTGACAGATCTGAAGGGTTTCTCCCTCGAGGCATAGCTGAGCTCCCTGTGTCCATATTCAGCACAGCTGCCCAAGCAAGATCTGACCCAAATCACAGCTTGGTTTGAGCACTGCTGAGCTTTAATAACCTGAGAAAGCCATTGTGCTTGCCAAACCCACTTCATTTCTGCCTCAGAGCTGTCTTGCAGTTGGCCAACAATGAGCAGAGTGAAATCCACACTGACATATAACCCATGGCTTTGCCTGGACAGCAAATTTGCCACATCTTGGATCTTTCTCATGGCACTTTTCTGAACGCTTTCCAAATGGTCACTGTGCTCTTTGAATCAAGGGCTCAATATTCAAGTTGTCATGTCAACAGCTTTGGAGAGGGATGGCACATTCAACCCTCTGGATACTCCTATTACGTGTCCAAGGTCTCTCAGGACTTGCCAACCTCATCCGTGACTTAAAACACAGCTAGAAGCCTCTATAAGAATAAAACAACCCAGAAAACTCAGGGTAATTTCTAGAAATGCAAAGCCAAGTCCAAATGGGAGAGGATTGGACAATTTCTGTGCACACTGGAAGCAGAAATGCAAGGAATGCTAAAGAAACAGTTGTGAAGAAAACAACCAAGAGGACAATGACAACAAAAGAGAAGTAGATGTGAAAAGAGAAACTTGGTGTGCTGGAAGAAGCAGCAGTTTAGCTGGAAGGAGCCCCCCCAAGAGAGCAAACAGATGATGTTGGGTAAGATGAAGGGGGAGGAAGAAGCATCAGAGAAATAACCCAGCAAAGAGACTGAGCTGGGGAAAGAGAGTGAGAGGCACAAAACAAGCTGAGAGAACACAAAGGGACTGTTAATTAGAGGAGGGAGAAGAAATAATGTGCAACAAATTGCAGAGAGGATTGGCAATTAGCGGCAAGGAGCCCACTCCCTTCTGCACACAACGGGCGCCAGATAAGAACATCCATTTCAGGATGTTTTGCTCAAGTATTGCTGGAGGGCAAATAGCCATCACCAGTGTGAGAATTCCTGCTGGGGTTGTGCAAGGAGAGGGGGAGTTTGTCATGAGACAGAACAGTGGATAGGTGGAGACACAAAGGGATTGGAAAATTGTGGGTGGTAAAGGGTTTAAGAATCATGGAATGGTTTGTGTTGAAGGGACCTTACAGCTCATCCAGTCCAAACCTCTGCCACAGGCAGGGACACCTTCCATAGAGCAGAGTGCTCCAAGCCCCTGTGTCC
>JAOEHX010040437.1:16251-31907 GCA_025448015.1 Bolborhynchus lineola | reverse complement strand
TCACAGGCAGAGGTGAAATAATGTTCTCAGCATCAGTCTTGAGGAACAATACTCTAAATCCCATTGAATTTCTACCTACATATTTAACCACTAATTTGGGGAAGGAAAATATAGTTGCACATTAAAGACTGGTGATTCATTTTTCAGTGTTACAAGAGGGTAAATTTAATATTCTGAATTCAGTTCTTAGCTCTGTTTGTAGGTGTTTTGCATGACCATAGGCAAGTCCTTTCACCTATTTCATTATGGGTGTTAGTAATGGTAACATTTAAATTAATGGATATGTGAAATTGTAATGACTAATACCACCAGGTTGATGTAAGATTAAAAGCAACATATATCTGATTATTTCAGTTTAGCCATCTGGACGTTAAGGTTTACTTTCCTCCATAGTTTGTGAACAGAGATATGTATCTCCAGAAGCAATTAATTCCATTTACCTTTGAAATGCCTAAGATGGAAAGAATGAGAGGTATCTTAAAGCAGAAATGTGCTCCATATAGAGAAACAAAATTTAAGTCCATATACTTTGCCAGTATATGCTGAACAAATCAATAGGAGATATAGACCTCAAGCTGTTAAGCAATACTAAATGCAGTTAATTTATGACTGGCTCTGGACCTGAATTTTGTCCTCGTCAGGGTGTCATATACACAATATAGTGCTGCTGCATTTCTGAGGATCTATCAGAATGGAGACCGATTCAAGTTTCTGGCCA
Source organism: Bolborhynchus lineola (assembly GCA_025448015.1). Lineage (NCBI taxonomy): Eukaryota > Metazoa > Chordata > Aves > Psittaciformes > Psittacidae > Bolborhynchus > Bolborhynchus lineola. The sequence continues at coordinate 31,189 of JAOEHX010040437.1, read as the reverse complement.
GAGAAAATTTTATCCCACAGTTTCTTGGTAGCAACAGAGAGAAATGCATTTTTTTGCAGTTACTACCTACAGTTTAATAAACAACCTACATCATAAAAAGCAGGAAAGAGGCAGTCAAATATCACACCAAAAGGTGAACCCACTTAAGAACAGAGAATTGGGTTATTCAGCAATGATGGGAGAAGAGAGGTAGCAAAGGAAGTAAGAAAGAAAGGTGAAAAGCTTGATTTGACAGTTAATTTAAAAAATCGTGCTCGGAAAGAAGTCATGCTGTTTGTAAATAATCTACATCCTCACCATGAAGAAACAGGGAATTATGTCCAGCATTTAAATACTTCTTTCCAGCTGAGACTCTGAAAAGTACTTCATAAACAATGGACTAACTTTTAATAGTCTAAAAGGACATGTTTAAAATCTTATAAGAAAACCATTTTTGCTTCTTTTCTACAAGTAAAAACAAATGAACAAATAAAAAAATCCAAACAGAAAAAAGAAACCAACACCAAAAGGCTCTAAACCAACAAAAAAATCTGAGATAATCCAACTGGGCATAGAAAGACTTTTCTAGTATGGGTAGACATAACTTGTCTTATCCTGTGCATGACTTACTGATTGAGCCAAATATTTGTTACACTTAGAAGAACTGTTAAAAATGTAAATGAAAATTACCTGATACTGCCCTGTTTACATTCTACATTTCTTCCTGCTAGTTTAAAAGAATTCCAATAGAAAAAAGGTAAATTTAATCTTTGATATGTAATAATAAAAACTTATGCCAGTTGCTAAGTGTAAGCTATTTTCATATAGTTTTTCATTTCGCAACATTTTTTAGTTTCTCCATCATTTTCATCTTTTGTGATGTTCTGTTCAGCATTTGGTAATCAAATCAGTTTTTCTTTGGATTAAAAAAGTAAAGTGTCAGAACAAAGCTGATGTTAAAGCCTTCAGTCACAGAGCCAGCCTTACATGAACCGCGTTCTGTTTATCAGCATAATCTCTTGTTGTCAACTGTTTCAAATGCCAGAGCCCTTTTAAATATCACTAACATCACCAGAATCTCAGTTAAACATGTATTAGCAGGGTAATCCTTCAATCATAAACTTGCCACTAAGACATAAAGGGGATGATTACTGACATTCTGCGCCCTTTTCAGAATTACCCAAGGGAAATATTATAATGAATGTCTTGGGCTTGCAGTGACCCCAGACTCTTCATAGGAAAGCAAAAGAAAATAAAACAAAATTGTGTTAGCAACTAATTTCTTTCTTCTTTCCTTTTATTTTTTATGTTATAACTGGTGAAAGAGTTGTATCCATGAAGTATCTTTGATTAGGTGGCTGTCATTCTCATTAGTTACATCTTTGTGGGGGAAGAAAAGTAAGAGTATGACATCTAGTTTAAGTCTTGGTCAATTTGTATGATGCTGGGAGGAGATCACTTATATTAGTTCCAAAATGCCCTAACTTCTGACTTCCCCTTTCCATGTTCTTGCACAACTAAACAAGGAGCACAACTAAACAAGGAGCACAACTAATTATCAGTTCAAAGCTTGATTTACTACAACAGTGCTACAGGCAGCAACGCATCTTGCTGAGATTTTAAGACACCATGAGTGTTTCAGTGCCAAAGCCAATACAATAAAAAACAAATATCAATGAAATGCATCCCATATCTCAAACATCTAGCAGGATGCATCCTGCAAATCAGATGAACATGTATATCAAGCAGATAAACTTGTTTGCAGCAGTGTTATAATTAATTATCCTAAATTCTAATAAACCCCTCTTTGGGCTGTTTCAATTCTGTTACTGCTTTATAATAACGTATCTTTTCATTAAGAATATCAGAGTTTAAAAAATGCATTCAAGATGGCCACTATGTAATCATATGAAATTGAAATAGTTCCTGCCATTACATTTGAAAATATGCATTAAGAAGACTCAAAACACCTGGAAAGCCAGGCAGTTATTCTTACTGACAAGTACCTTGGGCAAATAGGGAAAATGACCTGCAGAGGCTCCCCAGGACCTGTTTACAAAGCACAGGACAAGCTGCGTCAGATATCATACAGAGCTCCCTCAGATTTGCTGTGGCTCTATGTGGGGAGGGTAGTGGCATCCTGAAACCACCACCGCTCAGAGCAGCAGATGCTTTCCTGTGGCTTAAGCAAGAGAGGTGTAACACTGTGCAGAAGTGACAGTAGCACTTCCAGTACTGGTTGTCTCATTGCTGCACGTCCCAAGATGTAGTGGGAACCCAGCTGACCAAGAGCAGAAACAGGAACTGACCCAAGGGGCTCCTGGCATCACTGCCCATGCAGGCGTACTCAGTGTCACCAATTAGCACCGAGCCAGCATGGAGGGAGAAGAAATGTCATTTTATAAGAGGAAATATTTCTGCATGAAAAATGATTGCACTAGATCCCACATGATGATAGTTTAGGAGCAAAAGGGTTATGTTTCTTTCTCAGTCTGCTTTGCTTCTTGTCTTTGTAAGCAGTTTTCTATTTGTTTGGGAGTCCATTTCACTGCTACAGTAAATTCCATAGAAGTGCTCAAGTTACCTCAAGGAAAGATTTGGCACCATGACCAGCAGCAAGCTCTAACTGCATATAGTGTTCTGCAGCTTTCTGTAGTGTGGAAAGCCCTTGAGGAATGGTTGCAGCATTATTCCACATGTTCAGGTCATGCAGGCTCCTCACCTACTAGCACTTCCACATGAAACTCTCCCTTTTACTTCAGTTACTTTGCTACTTGTGAAAGTCCCCTGCACCTACTTGTTTAGAAAAGATGAAAATATGTGAACTTCAAATTACATTCTGATCTTAGTGACATTAGTTTAAATATGATGTTATGAATGGAACCAAGCTGAATAATGTAACAGAATTTACACCACTGAAAATGACACCTGTGGTTAAACTTTTGAACAATTTTTCATATTTATTCTCTTCCTTTTAGGTTTTGAGCCAGTTATTCCCTCCTGGAGCTGTACAGAAACATCAGAGTCCACAGCTACAAGGAACCAGCTGAATCAAAATGTCCAATTGTTTGCAGCTTGCAATCTATTTAGGCATGACCCAAGAATGTCCACTGAATATCTGCTATCTGCATGACTTACTAGCTGTCTCTAAAAGCAAAAAGCCACAGAATCTGGCAGATAGGGTAGAAGCTAGACCTCGTTTGACATATAACAGTGTAAGGAGTGGCAAGTTAAAGAAAACAAACCCATGGTTGGGTTATAGGTTACAAATACTCAAAATATTACTAAAAGTGCACAGGCTTGTACCTACACAATGATGGAGTCAGTGATCCATGATATATTTGTGATCACCAATTTGTTTCTTAATGGGTGGTGGCAAAGGATAGGGGAGGAGAAAGGGGAAGGCAAATATTTAATTACTTTGAAATAAAATCTGCCACTTTTTTTGTCTGAATGACAGTTGCAGCTGTCTTCACCCTGAATCTATGAGACAAGCTACTAAGGACATATTCAGACATGATGAGTAGTGTCACGATTGTAAGTATTTCCCCTAAATTGTTTGATAAAGCATGTACAGCTTGAAGTGAGTAAAAGTCATAGAGTCTGACTACCCCATTTTCCTGATTAAATTTTTACAAATACCAGCATGTACTATATTATGCTATGCTATTATATAAGAATATAAATCATAATAATAATAATCATAATAGGAAGTTATAACAGAATTTGTAGATAGTTTAGATTTTGATACAAATTTAGAAAGGTCTCAGTTTTGGTCAGGAATTCACCTACCTCCTATGCAGGATACAGTCTACCTTTTCACATGCTGTTGCAGGACCATGTATGGCAGTGCACAATACACAAATATAGTTTGGTGTTGTTCATCACACCTGACAGGATGCATCAGTACTCAATGTTCTAAAGTAACCCATCCACCAATGGTGGAACAGTTAACCATGCAACTTTTTCAGCAGAACATCACAGAACTCTGAGAAAATCTTAACTGGGCTCAGGATTTTGACTCTGTAGCTTAGAATCTGTCACTGAAATGTGTGCAGCTCCCAGAATTACATTTCCCCTTTTTCTATCCATTTCTTGGACTATTTCCTGTTTTCTCAACACAGTAGCAGCTGGAGCCACTCCTGGCGGCTGCACCCTGCACTTCACACAGCCGCCTCCATGGATTTTATTAATGCTTTCCATTTCTCATCCTGTTTTGTCACTGATGACTCTAGCAAAATACACACTTTCTCTATTGGAGTAAAAATAATGCAAATCCTAACCACCCACCTCAAAATAGCTGAGAGGCTTTGTGGCTAAGATGAAGGAACCAAAATTAGTGCCTATTGCAGCATATTCCTATGTCTCCAAATACACTGTAGGTTAGAAGGCACCAACACAGCTTTGCTCCTGCAGCTATTTTTTTATGAAGTCCATCACGTTACCAACGATTCCCTTGCTCAGTGGCACTTTACTGTTAAAGGACTTCAGTTGTAGGGCAGCTTCCTCCCTCCAGGTGTCACTGCCTTCCTGAGTCCTGAGTACTGGGCAAAGCCCCAGTTTGAGTCACCAATAAATCCCTATCAGGTCGGAGTGTGGAGAGTCTAATAGCTGATTTCATTACATTGAAGTGACAAGGTGTAAGCTTCTGTTTTGAGGAATGGGATTGATTTCACCAAGGGAAGTAAAACCAAATGTAATATTAATCAATAATCTGAGACAAATAACTGTCAGCCTATTAACTTGGTTTTTAATTCTGAGGAGCATTTTGTCGTTAGCTAGAATTCTTAGCTAATTTTGTCCTTGTAAATAATGTGTTTCAGGAATTCCTATTTTAAGTTTACAATTATTCTTTTAGAAGCAAAAGTTTATAAATTAAGGGTTTATAGACAAGCAAACCCATTTATAATTAGTCTTCCTCTCTTTCAGCAGGGCAGTAATATTGAGTAATCGTAGCCAATTTCTTGAGTCCAATTTAGTTAATGGAATCATATTCTTGGTTTATTTTTATAAGATTTTTAAAATTTATTTGTGCCACACCAGTCTATCAGGCAGTAGCTGTCATACTGAGAGTCTTTGAGTTACTTTTATTTGAGACAAGATGGAATCACTACAAAGCCTCTGTCACCTTCAAGATAGTCACATTTTATATTTGAATGTCCCTTTGTACAACATTTGGGTAAACTGGTCATTTTGACATCTATAAATCAACTCTAAAGCCCTAAGAGACTAATGTTGGGGAATCTGTTATCCCTAGAACAGTTCTTCTAAAAATACTGTTTACAATCTGCACATTCCCTTGGAAAGCCTCAGGTATATTAAAGGGACTAGAAATTTTGAGGTATAGAGGTACACATACGAAGGATTGAGTTTGCACACCAAACTAACTTCAACAGACTGATCTTACACAGAGCAGAGTTTTCTACTGTCTTTGCTTGATATAATTCCAAAAATTTATTTTTCTGTGTCATCTGTAAATCACAAAAATTAGGCAAAGTGCAACACCATCTTCTTGAATTATAGCAAAGAGCCAGCATGTGCAGGTGTTAGCAGTGATTCAGAGATGAAGAACACTGAAGGGAAATCCTTATCTGAATTGAGTTAGCGGGAGATGAACTTCCTCTATTGCTTCCTTATCTTGATGAAAAATGAAGAGAAAATCTGTCCTGCTCTTCATGCCATTGAAAGGAAATGACATGTAAGTTGTGATCTAAGTTATTACTTGTATTACTTGTATTCTGCTATAGTTGCTGCTGTTACAGCGGCTGTATAAGAGGTGCATTTTCCACTGGCCCCAGCTTTCCCAATGTCCATCAGAAAGGCAGGTGTGTGTGTATGTGTATGTGAGAGAGAAAGTAGGAAAAGCATACCAGATCAATTTTTATTTATTTCAGAGAATGGAGGACAGCCTACAAAGAAGGGATAATTATAGTGTTTCACCATGTGTGTTTGTTTTTGTGGCTCCCAGAGCCTAATTCCTGTGGTGTTTGTGATTCAGTGTAGCAATTTGTTGTCTCATAGATGGTAAGGTTGTTCAGTGACAGCTGTGGCCTGTTTCAAGGTTTAGCTCAAACCTGCAGCAGGCATAAGCCCTTGCTGAACAAGGTGACTACCTGTGTTCAGCTGAGGAGACCTGACAGATGTCAGGACATTTTGCCAAAAATGTCAAGAGTGTTTTTTTTGCAGGGAACATGGGACAACGCAAGAGATTTAAAGAGAAAAGAAGCGTGAGTTGATTTTTGGAGGCTTTATTTTTACAATCTTATAAAAAATAAAAAATATGATAATATGAAACATGAGATAAAGAATAAAAATTTGAAAAACAGCATGAAGCCAAATGACTTCCACTTTTCCCCACTAAAGCAAATATATTAATTTACTATCCTTCAGAATCTCTACTCAGATGGTAGGTGTTCATTGCTGTGTGTGTTTTTTCCTGCACTGAAAAGTTAATGCTGCTTTTTGCTGCTTATGAGAGTCATACAACAAACAAATGTTCTGTATTTTGAGGGGTTTTTCCTTTGTATGGAACAGCAGAAGCCCTTGGGAGCTGGGAGCTGAAGCTTGCTGCAGCTCTCAGAGAGGAAATTATCATCAATGTGATGCTCTTGGGTAGCAACGAGAACACCCAGAGAGACTGAGCAACTCCTCTGAATTAGTTTTCGATAGATTGGGTATCTATGGATTTGCTTCTTTGCTTGCTTGTTTGAACCTTCCATGACTCCAAAGCTGGATGTCCCATGTTTCTCCTCCCCATACTGACATTCTCCTTCACAGATGTTCAGTTCCCATTAGTCCTACTATTGCCTCAGGCATCTACTTTTCTGGGGGAATGGTTGTCTTCTCTGTCTCTCTATTCAAGGAGAAATCTAAAACTTTTCATATTCTACAGGGTAGTTATAAGGAAAAGCTTAGCACTCCAGCACTTCTCTCTCTTGCCTGTATAATGAATTTTTAGGCTACTTTCAGTATTAATCAGAAATTTAGGAAGCTACAGTCCAGGGCCATAATTTGCGGTTTGCACATTATTCTTGAATTTCCTGTAAAGGCTTGAAGGATGTCTCAAACTTTCATCCAGAAAATGGTAAGCCTGATGAATGGCGTTCATCTATTTATTTCTTTTTTCCCCACCAGTAATGAAGTCTCTCTGAAGTGCAGTCCAGTGATACAACAGTGTTCTGCAATGAGCTTTTCAGGAGACAAATAACTGATATTAAGATGCATAGTGAACTGGAAGACCATAGATGGTAAGTTACCTGACTGGTGACTTAGTGTGTTAAAAAGAATGTAGGGAGAAGCAGTTGAGCTTCAGAAGGTGAAAATCAACTGTCACTAATTCTATATAATATTTTGAGAGGTGTCCTAAGGCTGCCCATAGTCTAGATTTTGTTTCCATTCAGGAAGGGAAATGGCAAGCATAGCCCTGGCAACATCCAGAAGACTTCAGTGTCCAATGGGACTGATGATAGTTAACTAGGATATTAGTTTAGTGGTAGCTGGCTTCATATAAACACATTCAGGCTCTCTGGCCACAGGCTTTCTGTGAACTTCTGTGTGGGCAGACTGGCAGATAGTCATGTCTAGCTTTGCATATAAATGTATGCAAAACCTCTCCTTGTATGAGGTGCATACTGGCAGTGGCATATAATCCCCTATTGGAATTCATGGTTTTCTCTATTCAGCCACCTCTTAAGGACAGAGATCTTGGGGCAAACTTTTTGTTCTTATCTGACCTGTTTCAGATATCTGCATTGCATTGCTTCGGATATTTACATGCAGGTGCAGAAAGTTCATTGCAAAATCTACCATTTCTAGTGAACGTAGCACTAAAAAGCCTTTAAGCATTCAAACTCTGTAATAGAGACTATTTTATTTTTGAAGGCTCCTGGTGCATTCTTTTCTGCAGCTTGCACTGGCTTGTTCAGACTGTCTCTGAAATAAGCATAAAACTCTGTCACGTTTGCCTTCCTGCTTGTATTTCTTCTCTGAGTGCAAACAAGAATTCAGACCCCAGCACAGTTGCTCTCACGACTAAATATCAAGGAAAATTTTATTTTATCAAATGAATTATAATAATCCTTGTCAAGAAGGACAGAGAAAGCATTCTGCAGCCTCTCTGGAAGACTATCAAGTAATAAAATAAATGCTGAAGCCAAATAATCAAAACAAGGGTTTAAGTTTGTGGAATCACTATAACTAGGACAAATATACACCACTGCAGTTGTTTTCTCTTTTTTCCCCCTCGATTAAACTTAATGAGATGAGATGAGCTTTTAGCTTATGATAATATGGAATTGTTCAAACATTCATGATTAATTAGCTGGGTATAACTGCAGATACATATATACTTAGAAGTCAGAAGAAGAATTTGTTTTTAATATGATTATTTAATTTCAAAGTATCATGACAAAAGGAAGAAACATCCCAGTAACCATTTTTGTTCCAGTGTGGTTAAATGTAAAGTCACCATAATTTCATTTTGGAGAATAGCAGAAATAAACACAATAGTAATCTGCCTTTCACAAATAACTTATAATTTTGTAATATTTTGGAAGGGATTTTTACATAACAGAGTAATTTTTTTTTTTTTTTTTTTTTTTTTCAGTGTTTGCAAATACGGCAGGGTGAATTAATCCAAGGAAACTGCTAAAGATTAATATTAGAAAGCATTTTTTTTTTTATAGTATTGTGGTTATATGGGGTATGAGACTAAGCCCCTGAAAGGAAGAAAACCCAGCTGGACCTTTCAAACTAAGCTCAGTAACACAGAAAAGAAATATATAGCGGGAACTGAGGCCCCACTGCCACAAAGGTGTGAGTTATGACTACCCACATACAGCTGAGTGAAACATACAAACATGTAGCTTGCCTCTATTATGATTTCTTTTCCTGCTCTTTCATATTTTAAAAAAATTATAGGGGTGGTGGTGCTAAATTCACTTAATTCAAAATTCCGTGGGTTTCCAAGTACAAGATTCAAGTATATAGCCTTGCTAAGCTTTGCTCAGTTCAACACAATTTTGAATAGTGGGACAGCTGACAAAAATGTTTATGCAATAACTTTGTGATCATAGAATCATAGAATGGTTTGACTTGTAAAAGACTTTAAAAATCAACTGGTTCCAACTCCCCTGCCACAGTCAGAGACACCTCCCACTACACCAGGTTGTTCAGAGCCCCATCCAGCCTGGCCTTGAACACTGCCAGGGATGGGGCATCCACAGTGTCTCTGGGCAACCTGTGCCACTGCATCACCACTTTCACAGTGAAGAATTTTTTTCCTAATGTCTAATCTAGCCTCCCCTCTTTCAACTTTAAGCCATTCCCCCTTGTCCTATCACTACATACCCTCTTCAAAAGTTCCTCTCCACATTTCTTGTAGCCCCATTTAGACACTGGAAGACTGCTCTAAGGTCTCCCTGGAGCCTTTTGTTTTCCAGGCTGAACAAGCTCAACTCTCTCCTGTCACCATGGGAGAAGTTTTCCAGCCCTCTGATCATCTTCATGGCCCTCTTCCAGACTGGCTCAAGCAAGTCCATGTCCTTCTTGTGTTGGGGCCCCTACACCCAAATGCAGTACTCAAGGTGAGGTTTCATAAGAGCAGAGTGGAGTGGCAGAATCACCTCTCTCTACCCCTTTTGATCTTGCTTTTTTTGATGTAGCCAAGGATAGGGTTGGCTTTCTGACTTATGGTTGGCTTCCTGCTGATGATCTAATCTCCAAGGCTATCTTAGTCCCAGCATATGTCAGATTATCTTTGTGGGTTGTCCTGGTTCATGTTAGCTCAGGAAGTTATTATTATGCCAGCTTCAGTTGGCAGGAGCTCAGCTGGATCAACTCTCAACATGCCCTCTATTATCGGGAGAACAGGAGCTGGAAAGGAATAGATGTGGGTTGGCTATGTAGCTGTCTGACATATAGCTAAACCAGGAAAGGAGATCAATAACAAAGAATAACCTTGGTTCCACAATTCAGCTACATCGTATAACTCCTGTTCCCCAGCATCTTGTAATCTGCTTTGTCTTTAACATTTGTGGAAAGAGAGTGTGAAGAAGTTGTAATGTCAAATCATATGTATTCTTTGGATAACAGAAAAGACTGGCTCTCTACACTGTTTTCTTCACGAAGGGTCAGATCAACAATAGTCCAATCATGGATTCATTCTATTACAGTGGGCAATAACAGAAACATTAGGAAAGAGAATAAAAAAAGGACATGCAAATAGTAACAACTTACTCAAGTGTTCAAAGAAACAAACCGCCAAATAGAGAATCAAGCCCTGAATTCTCATACTAAGGTAAGATAGAAGCCTCCACAATGGGTGTTCAGACCCTACATAGGAGTCAGATTTTTGCTTTTAATTTTAAGGCAGTGGGATTCAAACTTTGAAATGGACCCAGGAGCACTGTGAAATATTTGACAACCTAGAACTAGGGTTGCAGTTTAGCCTGTGTGCTTATAATTATTGTTCGCTGTTATTTACTACATAGCTCATCAGTATACACAAACATGTACAACAAACGAGACATGCCAACAAATAAACAGTCTATTTCTTCGGGGACATTCCAGTAATTTCTGATTTTTCTGTTTGTTTCAGCCTTTCCAATGTCTTCCATGCTTTTTCCTCCTTTTCTTTCCCTCTCTTTTGTGTCTTTTAGTAACTTTTGAATGTAATTTCCTGAAATATTACATTCATTATCACATCTGTGACAATCCATTGTGTTCATAACTTAGCACTTCACATTTTTCATATTTGTTGCATTCCTCCTACTCTTCGCTTACCAAAGCTGGTCGCACCAACTGATTTGTTCATGGTAGACTTGAGTGACTACAATCCCCTGATTTTGTTTGGTGAGGGAAAGGAATTGGGTGGTGCTGTTCTAGCTGTTGTGCAGGGGAGGCATTCCTTTTTCTCAAGAGAAATAAAGTAAGCTGGAATGAAAAGTGCATTACAATTCAGCGTATGGGAGACAAACTAACTTAGCAAATAAAGACTTTCACCTCTAAGTCACCAGTTGGAGGTCAGCTTCTGCTACATGTCAGTAGGGACTTAAAAGCTTTACCAACCTGTGTCTGCTCTGCAGTTTCAAATTTAAAGAAATGACAGTCTCAGGCTAGTTTCTCATAAATACCACGACTGCTGTCATTGGTAATTGGGCACTTGCTGGAAGCATTAGCAGAGAGGCAAAAAGACTGAACGAGCCATTGACATTGAATTCACCTCTCATTGCTACATGTTCAGTGAGGCTTTTTGCTGCTGGCTTTACGCTGGCTGTGTGTCTGGTAGAGGTAGACCAAGCAGAGCCTCTTTCTGACTTCTTATCTTGCTCTGGGAACTGAGATCTTTAAAAACTGTGTCTGACTTTTATTGCTCATGTGTCATTGTCACTTAATGTAATTTTGAAGGAGGCAATCATCAAAGAGTAATGAACAGGAACTAAGGGAAAATTTTGGCTTAATGTCAAGAAAAACTTTTTGAGAACAATATACTGAGTTTTTACCAACCTGAGTCTGACACAGTTTGTCTGACTAAAACTGTAGACATATCCCAAAATATCTCATGCTTGAAATGAAATAGCAACACAGCCTTTTGAATAAAGACCTACTCCCATCAACTACACTAACAATGATGAACTTCTGTAGCATGTTCTGAAATGTAAGTATCTGTCAGGAAGGGTCTTCTGTGCCTGTGGTTTTTCTAGCTACAAGCCAACCCTATCTACTCTCTTATTACCAATAAAAAATAATAATTAAAAACCACCCCAAAACCACAAAACAAGTCCTTCCAAACAAACGAACAAACAAAAAAAGTCCCCTTTTCATTTCATTATGAAGATTACTGCATACTATATTTTTTATATTAAAGACAGAAGCAAATTGAGTCTGTCAGAATTGAGGACCAGTTAGAACTCCTATGAAATTTTAAAATTCTATATGAATTACTCGTAGAACAAATTATTTTTACATTTGTATTACTCAGTGAAATTAATTCCTCAGGACAGGAAATATCTGAACTATCCAAGGCTCAAATTCACATTTTAATTTTATGCTTCCTGATTGTTCAGTACTATATCAGTTTCTTTAACAACAAAATTGCTAACCAAGCATCAAGCTAACTTTCTGAGTATAGGGTATCCTAGACCAGCCGATAGAAAATAGAAAGTATAGAAAAACATCTTGTGTCCTCAAGTCCCATGCTCTTGCATTTGAGAACACATCCCACTCAACTCTAGTCTTCACATCCCTAATTTTTTTTTTCACACATGTTCCTGTGTGGGAGCTGCTCTGACTGCTGTTCTGTAGGAGGTGGACTGGGGAGAGAAATTGACAAAAAATGAAAAGCAGAGTATTTTTGTTAGAAAGGAGAATCAGGGAAATGTTTACTTTGTGATTTCCAAAGGCCTTTAAATAGGAGTTCAGCACCAAGTTGTTCAAGATGGTATGGAGTAAGGTGTTGATCAAGACTCAAGTTTGCTGGCATGACCAATTTGCTGCCCTCAGCTTTCAATCTGTCCTTGCCAGAGACAAATAGGACGGAAGAATAAACGCCTCATGTGTGCATCAGGCTGGCAGTGAAGTTTATTAGTTTAGAGCAATGGAGGCGGCCTTACAGTTTTATGTCACCCTGTAAGTTACAATATCTGAGGAGTGAGGACATATCTTGTTCTGCCAGCCCTGAGAAGCTATGGCAGTTGCCAACAGAGAGACAGGGCAGACCACTTACACAAAAGTTCTTGGCCTATCTGTAGCAGTTGTTTATTCTATCAGGCTGCAACTGAATTGAGTTTTTGAAGGCATATTTTGAGTTTAGGCATCTTTATGGTATTTGTACTTGCATGCCCAAGTTCTTGTCCAAAGCTAAATCTTTTTTTATGGTGTTACCTTCCTGGTACTTCAACCTGGTACTTACACAAGGTGTTATTTCAAACATACACTAGCTTTGCTACAGCATCTTCTATCTAGTAAGATAGCATATATTCTACCAGATGGATTTTGTTGATTTTGGGTAAAACATAAATTTACTCACAATTGCTCAAACTAGCACTGCTTTTTCTGTAATTGTTGGCATGTAGCAGGTTCATGGATCTGTTCCATTGTTGAAGCTGTGTATAGAGTAAACAGAAGCTAATGCACTCTGGATTCATCATACACAGCTACATGAGAAAAACAAACGGATAATTTATATTGAACTTAGAGACTATGCTGTGAGTATGAATTTGGTATTCTGTCTCACACAGAAAGAAATAGTTTTCCTTCTGAGACTAATTGTCAAAATCCAAGGGGATAATTCTTATATAGAAACCAAATGGGTACTACAGAAGTTGTAGATCCTTTATCAAAATCTTAAAACTTTTCCTTTTCAGTCATTCTAAGAAATATCCTTAGAGTTTGACCTCCCTTCACATAGCTTCTTTTCCTTGGTTTGCAGTCAAACTCTAGAATTCAGTGTCAGCAAATCTAATACAGTGGGGAAATTTTCAAATGTTGCATTATGTGGACTGACAGAGGCAATAATCTTTCTCAGCATATTCATACACCAGTAACATTCTCCACTGAGATCAGTAATAGTATTGTCTCAATTGCTTAAGGTGCTCTAAAGCAGAAACAAGTTGTGTTGGAAAGCCATTTTCAGAATGGAACATAGCTTTGGTAATTCTAAGAAAATATTACCATATGATCAGGTTTTAGTTAGCGTAGGTTGAAATTAATCACTAGATAGTAGGAATGACCTGCTAAAAAATACAGCAGACACTAAAATTGCTTGCATAAGGACAAAATTTTCGTTGTGTTTTAAACTATTTTCTTAAAATGTTGTTGTCTGGGTACACATTTCATCTGAAGTTGGTGGCATCTGTCAAATCTCTTTCCCTGATCTTGCCCAGTGCCTCTAGAGAGCAGCCTCATGGAGAATTGTCTGCCCTACCATGTAGTGTCTTCCCTCAACTCTGTGGGCTGTTCTCTCCCCTCAGCACTGGGTGAGAAGAGGGCTCCAGCCTTTTCTGTGCCCTTTGTCTCTTGCAGGGTGCTAGTGTGCTACAGCCATCCAGAAGGAATTTTTGGTTTACGTGATAAATTGCGTAATGAGGTCCTGTCCATGAGCAGGGATTTTAAGTACTTTATCAGCTCATAATTTTATAAAATTTTATGGAAGTATTTTATCACAAAACTTGTAAAATATCTTTTTCCTCACTTCTGATAGTGTCAGATATTACACTCTTTCTAATAATGAAGAGATACTGACACAGCAAATCAGTGTTAGAGACGATGGAAGGCCCTGAGTACTCAAATTTTCTTCTTGAAACCCTTCCTTAGACTGGTTTGCATTAGAAGAGCTAAAGACTTTTCTCTGTTTTGACAGGGCACACTCACTTAACCTGCAGTATGAGTGAAGTGGCAGTCAGATCACTCTTCCATGTGAATATTAATGAGAACATTCATAATAATTCTCCCCTTTGACAGTGGAACAGGAGCTAAAGTCCAACAGCAGGATCAAACAGGGTGGCATGGTACATGCATCAAACCATCTGGCAAATGCATAGCTCAAGGAAATGAGCCAAAACATTTCAGTCAAAACTCTTCACTGGAATGATAATAACCCATGAATCCCTTTGCCTGAAAAACCCTGGAGGCAGAACAAAATATCCTGTCAAAATGCATCAGTGCAGTGGAGCAAGAAAAACAAAAGCTTCAGACACTGCATATGACCATGAGAAGGTGTTTATATACATCACAAAGCAATTTTTTCTATTCTTTGTTTCTCTCCCTCTCCTTCTCCTGCCCTCTATGCCCTCCACATTCACAGCTATGACTGGCTCTGACAGCTTCTTAATTTATTCAGTTCAATCTATGTTTCATTTAAAGACAGTGTTTGTTTCAAAACTTTCTTCCTTTTTACTCTTTGTGTGTTTGTTCACTGTTGTATAAGGTTTCCAAACTGACTCTTACCATTTTCCCCATT
>JAOEHX010040437.1:913-16241 GCA_025448015.1 Bolborhynchus lineola | reverse complement strand
CTAAAGATGTATCTACTCAGTACATCTTTTTGAATCTTGATTATAAATCCAAGTGTTTTATTACAGTGTTCTCTGCTGCTGATCAAAGTGATTCCTCAGCACTGATTTTGGTCATGATATCTATACATCTCTGGTAGAGGAAACATGATGTTTTTGAAACAACTGAGCTTCCTCAACAGACTTAGTCAAATTGCTACGGTCTGAATAGCCAAGATAATGAGTCACAAACCCACTTTCAGATGCAATACCACTGTACACATTTTTAGGGTGGTAGGAGGAGATATATGGAGGCCAGCTGCCTCCAGACCTCCAAGTATGGCATTGAAGCCTTTAAAAATGCTTTATGTACCACTTTATGTGCAGACCGCAGGGTTCATTAAGGCACACTAAGTGTCTTCAGTTTGCAAACAGGACGCATTCAGCAGCTTCTTAACACCTTAGGTGACAGAAGCCACATGAGAGTACACTGGACTTTCACTGATGAATATCTAATCACAAAGGATAAACTTGAAAATTACAGTCTTCCTACATTAATCACAACCATGTACAGACTAGCATACTGAAATGGCATAGCAGGTTAAGACATAAGTTATTCTGAAAGTATTTCATTGTAAGCTTTCAAGATCTGAACAGCCAATGAAGGTCAAATTTAGTGTGGAGGTGCATGGACAAGGCACAGTAGGAGTGAAGTCTGAATACCCAGATTGCACCTAAATTAGGAAAGGATAAAGCCACATTCTTCAGTTTCAAACTGAGAGTCCTGGTGCAGTGTAGCTGTCTTTGTTAAGTTTTGGGTGCAAAGGTTATGAACTGGAAGAATTTCTGAGGGAGGCATATCATAAAATCATAGAATAGTTAGGGTTGGAAAAGACCTTAAGATCATCTACTTCAAACCCCCCTGCCATAGGCAGGGATATCACTAAACAACTAATTGCCATACGCTGCTGTAAGATAAGAGAGAGACATACCTGGGACTTCCAATAACCCATCAAGCCGTACTACAATATGATTTAAAGGATGGCTGATTACTGATCTGGAAGACATAGAGCTCCTGCTTAGGTGAGTTTGCAGAGGGATAGATGATTTAGTATTTTGCTGATATTGGACTTTGAGTAGAACTTTTTCCCAAAAAAAGAAGTATCTGTAAGATCTTTGTAGCATTAAAATAAAATTCTACTGGTGAAAAGCCAGGAATCCATTTTGCACACATTTCAAAGACTAGTTTAAATTTTTCACATAAAACGTCTCAAATATGAGTGTTTTGTTTAAAAACAGAAGTGACTTCAAAGTTTACTGAAGCATTTTTATTGTTGAAATATCTCAAACAGCTTTAAAAAAA
This sequence comes from Bolborhynchus lineola, assembly GCA_025448015.1. NCBI lineage: Eukaryota > Metazoa > Chordata > Aves > Psittaciformes > Psittacidae > Bolborhynchus > Bolborhynchus lineola. The sequence goes on along the minus strand of JAOEHX010040437.1, from coordinate 14,902 downwards.
CAAATAAAACCCAGAGATTTTTATCCAAAGGAATTTTCTGTTCACCAAACCTTCCTGAGATGAAATGTAGTGTTATTGATCTTTGTATCAGTTGATAGAAAACCTATTTAATATTGCATTTACAGAGGCAGTGCTTTCCTACTTACTGAAATTTTCAGGAGAGCTATTGTGTTTGCAGGACAGAAAGAAAAAGATGTGAGGTTTTGTGGGTTTTTTTGTTTGTTTGTTTTAGCTTTTTTTGTTTGTTTTATTTTTGTTTTGAGACTTGCTGCAGCTTTTCCAAGAGTTTTTATCCTTGTTCATTGTATGTGGGCTTTTTTCCCTTTTTCTGTTTTTAATCCTAAAGCAGAAGTAACTTTAGATTCAAAATGTACAGCTCTTCTTTAGCAGGGAAAATATAAGGCTGACTACTTCGCAGTTATTTTAAAATTTCACAGGTTTACACACTAGATAAGACAGCTGTTCAGCAACCTAATGTCTAGAGTCACAAACCTTGCCTTATTTGATATCATTTATTAAACATGTTGCATACTATGTCTTTGAATAGCCTTGTTTAGCATCTCATTATCCAATACCTGATTATCACTGTCAATAATACTGCTACTAGTACTACTGCTACCCTTATTATTATTTTGGAAGCACTAGAAGTGTGCAATTGAAATCAGAGCAATTTTTTTCTTTTGGAAAAGCAGAAACAGACAAATTTCCCTAAAAATGTCACAGAAGTGAAAACTAAGAGTAGATCATATCTCAACAAAAAGTGCTACAAACCCACTTCTACTCTTTGTGTAGGGAACAGGGAACAGCTTTCATATCAAGACATATCAAGATAGTCTGAAAATAAGATGACCATATAATTATCCTGAATGCACACATCAGCATTTTCATAAATTAAGTGATGACATGATGAAATTTGGATAGTTCTGAAACTATTTAGGCAAATGAATAAAAGTGATTCCACAGTGTTCAAAATCAAATTATGTCCTTTCTATGTTGCACATTTCTCTATTGCGAAGTATTTGAGTGAGTAAATTTACCTTTTCATTGTCTTATTTTATAAATTCCTATATATAAGAATGTATTCCAAATTGAAAATTAATAATATTTGCTGCAAATGATGATGGATTATGAAATCCATCTGTTTGATACTGGTATAATTTTTATGCTTTATTTCTACAAATTCAGTGTGTTCTTTTAAACATAATCAAGCTGAAATAATCTCAGTTCAACCAAATAATGTTGATATTTTCATGGTTTTAAAGTATTAGCAGGTGCAGAGAGCAAGTTGTTCTATGAACAGCAAAGTTAATGAAATTTAAATTCAGGAGGATTTGTGGTTTACATCCCTACACAGCCTCTCACAACAACACTCTCAGTTTCTTACTTGTCCCTTTCCCATCACTTTCAAAATCTCCTGAACACTCTCTAAGCAATAGATAGGGACAAGCAACAAGAAAAAAAAATCCAACATATTTTTGACTTGCACTTATGCTGATGGACTTGCATATATTGCAAGGCATTTGTTACCTGATTATCTAAATGGCCAGACAGAACATATAGCTACATATAGCCCTAAAACTCATGCATCAGATTTTTCTTCACCAGAGCACTACCGTCTCTCCTATTATGATGCAAATTGTAGCAGAATTACTTACAAAGATTTATAGGAGATGGACAGAAAGAAAAATTGCGAAGACTTACATCCTTACTAACGATATATTAAATACAAAACACGAAACTCTCATCTTATTAACTATGATCTTGTGTATTGGGAAGTAATGAAGACAACATTGTCTCATTTTCTGTTGCAACCAAGTGAGATACATGAATGAGTATAGATAAAAGTGTTAAATTTTTGCTGCTTCTACTGTAATCACCACCTATAGAGAAAATCTATACTCTCACATTTATTAGTTACAAAGTTTCAAGGCTGTTGTTCTCTCTGTTTACAGTAGAATTATTTCACATTTCTTATTCTGGACAAGCTAATATTAGAAATAGATAAACTGCTTTTACGTATAGTAAAACTTTTGTAACTGTTGCTGTCTTTAGTAATTCATTAATGTTTTTTTAACTACACATCTGAAAAGATTTTCCTTTGTTCTGGGAGTGAGTGATTTGGTGAATTATAATGAAGCCAATGCCTTGGATGTATCTAAAACAATTCAGAATTAATCAGTCAAGAATGAAATTTAGATCAAGGTGATCCTATCTTTTCACTCACAGCAGACCATATTAGTCAATGGTACTAGTGTTATGGCCAACATAGATGTTATTTATTTTTTTTATAAATACAAGGGACAAAATTGACTTTACACAGTAAGAAAATCATCATATATATTATAAACATATACAGGGTAATCCTAGTTTCAGTTCTTTTTGTTTCTTTTTGCAGTTTGTGCCCCTCACTATGACAGAGACATTGAGGTGCTGGAGCAGATCAGAGAAGGACCTTGGAGCTGGTGAAGGGTCTGAAGCACAAGTGTGATGAGGAACAGATGAGGGAGCTGTGATGTTTAGTCTGGAGAAGAGAAGCTTCAGGGGGGATCTTATGGCTCTCTACAATAACCTGAAAGCAGGATGGAGCCAGGAGGTGGCTGATCTCTGTTCCTAAGGAACAAGAGACAGGACAAGAGGTAATGTCCTCAAGCTATGCCAGGGGAGGTTTAGATTGAATATTAGGAACAATTTCTTCCCCAGGAGTGTGATCAGGCATTGAAACAGGCTGCCCAGGGCAATGGTGGAGCCACTGTCCCTGGAAGTGTTCAGAAACCGTGTAGGCAAGGCCCTTATTGACATAGTTTAGTGGTGGACTTGGTAGCGCTGAAGCAGGTCCACATACCTCCTGGTGGCCCTAGAGAGCTAGCTGCAGTACTCCGGGTGGGGTCTCACAAGGGCAGAGTAGAAGAGGAAACCTTGTGTTGACCTGCTGGTCACATTCCTTTTGGTGAAGCCCAGGATACTGTTGTAAAATAATTTGTTTGTAAAATGTTGTAAAATGAGTATGTAAAATGATTAAGAGCTTTTGGTTTTAAAGCTGCTGTATAAATGCAAACTACTGCTTTTTCTTTTTCTTTTTCTTTCTTTTTTTTTTTTTTTTTTTTTTTCCAGGTTTTCTTGGCTGAAACATACACTGAGTACAAGATTTAATCAATAGCTGCATTACTTGTTTGACCGATTGATTCAGCTTTCCTCTTACTCATGCAGTGAATAAAATAATGGATGTCTTTTAAAATAGGGAACAGAAAGACAGCTACAGAATCAGTGAAAAAAATAGGATACAACCTCTTAAAAGAAGCATGGCCACCATACCCATTCATACTCCTGTCTATCCCACACTACTTGAAGTTTGACTTTCCTCAAATCTGACTTGCTTTCCTGAGTCTCCTTCTGAAGATATTCCCTAAAAGGCATCCTTATACTCTGGAACTAGTCATATATATTAAAGTACTTTGGTCTTCTTTACTTTTTTTTCTGTGTCTCTGCAAATGTACAGACTCAATCTGCAATGTAGCTCTGCTGTAGGATGAAGCATTATCATTATATATCTGAGGAAACATCTACACAGCTTTTGCAGATAAAATGTCTGCCTGTGGTCAGAGCCAGATAGACACTGTCTTGAGTGTCAGTAGGCACACATTGATGCTGGCAGGCCTGTGCGTGGGCATAGTGGTATTGCGATGCTCAGTCCAACCATCTCAGAAGTTCCCCTGACAGCCAGAGAAAGCACCCATTTCCACCTATTCCTCCTGTCTGTGGAAGCAGGTCTGACTCATGTGGTATGGTCAGAACATAGAATCATAGAATAATTGGGGTTGGAAAGGACCACAAGGTCATCTAGTTCCAAACAGTTTTGTTTTATTGTCTTTATTCAAACCAATTGGAAATGAAAAAAATAAAAAAGTTGAATGGCCACTTGTTATTTGCATGTTCATTATAACACAGTTAGAGCTATACTTGGTTGAAAAGTCTAAGATATAAAGCTGAGTTGAGGCCCTGTTTTTGATCTGGTGAGAAGAGGGTAGAACTTCACAGAATGTTGGTTCTTCCTTGAAGGTGCTGAAGAACATGGATCTCCCGCCAGAAAACTTGAGTTCTGACAGGGAGTGTTGATTGCTAGTGACCTGTGAATACAAAATAACAAAAAAATGGTTACTGATGACAGAACACTAATAACTAGCAACATAATGAACAAATTACAACTAGTGGGGCTATGGGGACAACAATGTTGGGTAGAAACGCCAGTAGATTTGCCCTATAAATGAGTATTATGATTTTTTTTCTAGTGGGCTTAATAATTTTTTTTTTTTTTAGAAACTGCACATAGGTTTAGAACAAAATTCTGATAGACTGTAGAGTTAGGCTAATTCCACCCTAGAAATTCAGCTTTAGATGTGGCTTCTGATTTAAAAAATAGAGAAAGCTGAGGTCAATGGCCTAACGGCCCTTGATAGGTACAAGAAATACCAGAATCTTTCAGTGGAAACCAACTCCTTTTCCATAGAAAACCTTGATGCGTATCCTTTTGAGATATGGTTTTGCCTAAAACTATTAAATATATTGTATAAAATAAATAATCAAAATCTTGCTCACAAAAAATTTCCCTCTCATCTCCCTCCAGAGCCATTATTTATTTATTTCCATGCCTATGACCTTGGACAATGTTTCTTGTATCTTCAAACCTGAAAAAAAAAAGGTAATTTAATATGCAATTTCTATATTGGTATTATGCATTACCACTGCACCTCTATGACACATGTTTGAACTAAACCACTTCATTATTGTTCATAAGTGGTTTATCTTATTATTGTCATTGGTCTGAAAGTATAAGTGAATTTGTTTGCCATCTCAGTCTCAATTTAAGATATATATCTACATTGGAAGACAAGGAAGGGGTGCACAAAGAAAAGGAAACTTGTGCAAAAAGTCCAAGCTGTTCTGTCAGTTTTTATTTTGTTTCATTCTTTTTTTCCTTTTTATTTTTTTAAGTTCTGACTGCATTTTTTTGTAAGCCACGTAATACAAAGTGAAATAGGAAGCAGGATTTTGGTCAAGAAGCTTTTATCATTAAAAGTACTGGTTACATACTATATGAATTTTTGTGAATTTTTATCAGTTTTATTGAGTTTATTACACAGGAAGGAAAAATAGTTACAGTTTCAGTATGTCTAAATGGTTTGAACAAAGATTATTACTAATTTCTATTTGAAATTTCCTTATGTTTATCTTAATTTCTTTAATGAAGTAATCCAAGTGTAATTTAATTTTTTAGGGTAATTTATTTTAATTAGATATATAATAAAAACCTTTTGACTTCATTTTTCACCAAAAAAATTTCATAACACTATTTCAGTTTAGTTTTTTTTTTTTTTTCTTTTTTGTTTCTTTCTTTTTCTTTAACCACTCTTCAATTAGAATAATTTCTTAATTACTCAGGTCTTGTGAAACTTGATTTTCTGTTATTGTAAGAGGTTGCACAGTGTACTGGCTTTATCAGCCTTTTCATGCAGTATACAAATTCATAGCTTGAATCTAAACAAACTATAAAATGAAAGCATGAAAATAATAATAAACCTGGATCCTTCATGCATGATGGCTGGGGTATAATGTAACAGCCTTACTGCTGCGCAAGCATTGTAGTTTAGATAAAATATACGGTGTTCATTTTTCTTTTGGTATATGGCTTTGTTGCCACCAAAACATCAATAGTCCCAACAGACAGGTAAAACCAGCCTGTCATGCAATCATTTTGACTAGCCAGGTACTAGGTAACACAAACTGTTTAAAATAATTCCAATGGATCCTCCCTCTGTCAAACTTTCCTGACAGGAAACCTCCTTTCTATTCTTTATAAGAATTTTATTCTCTACCAGAAGAGAGTTGCCTACTCTGACCTTCATTAGAGAGCACATCCATGGCCTTTAGTTTATTGGAAGAGAAGAAAAAAATAATCTTCTCCCAGATTGTCATCATTACTCTGACAATATTCTTGAGATCAAGGTCATCAGAAAATTGATGAAGGTTGAAATAAGGATAAAAAATACTATGAGAAAGGTGACTTTTTAGAAAAATACTATATATAATTGGTTAAAAATATGCTTCCTGATGTGCAAATTGTTTAACACGCTCTTCTCTTCTGTAGCTAACTATTGCCTTACCTGCTTGTTCATCTCAGACTTCGAAGTTCCGAACACATGCAGTCAGAAAAGCGCAGAACATGCCACTAGGCACTTGCCAGCTATCAAGAAGAGCTGGTAACTTCTCCAAAGAGCTTTACTGCTATTGCAACCTGCATGCTGTATTGTATCGTATATGCTGCTTGCACAATCCATGAGGAATCTCATTACTGGATTTGAGCTAAACACAGCAAACTGCACTGTCTTTATAAATAAAATTATCCTAGTCAGAAAGCTGTCCTATTACTTCAGTAGTTTATGTTGAAAAGCTGATTAAATTCCTTCTGGCTTTCCTATTGGAGCTCTCAAAGGAAGAGTGTCTTTGCTTTCACAGAACCCAGCCAGCTCAGCAGCCACATTTAATTCCATGTTGCTTTTTCTTTGATGTGGAGTGACAAGCAATGGGTTTGGGTTGCCATACCAGATAAGGAGTATTGTATCACAGTAGTCAGTAACGTGGGGAAGTTTGCATGCAAAGGCTGTCTGGACATTTCAGTAACCTGAACAGGTCTGTGAGGGCAAGCGATTCTCATTGGTTTTGGTTAAGCCCCTCATTTGTAACTGAAGCTTAGTTAGAATTGGGAATTACAAATCCATTAAAATTGAGAATGGTAAAATTGAATTTTCTCTCCTCCTCTTTCTCTTCCTCCTCTCCCTCTCCTTTTTTTGGGGGACAAAAGCAGATCAGGAGTTTTCTGCTCTGTGCATGTGACTTCTGGCAGAAAGAAGTTCTAGAAATATAAAAAAGTAATTTCTTATGCCAATGAACTTTTTGGGGCTTTAGGTTTGCTTGTTTGATTGGTTGATTTTATTTACTTCTTCCTGCTTTTCAGGCAGTTCCATAATAGGATGACAGTGTGGTCCCTCGATGGGTGTAGATGAAGTGCATCCTGAAATCCTGTAGCATTTCCTTCAGTGGTTGTAATTAGGCTAAAGAACAAGTGTAACCACTGTAGCATTCCTACATCTGGAGAGAGGGATGAATAAACCTCACAGAAAACAGGGAGATATTTGCTTGACTGAATATAGAAAAGAAAGAGAAGAGGCTCAATGCATTCATTAAAGAAGTTTCAAGTCCTAGGCAGATGTCACAATTCTGAACTGAAATTTTAGGTCAAAGGAGTATCCTTTTAAAGTTACAAACCTACAGTCACAGATCTCCACTCTCCTCAGAGGGGGTAAATCATGTTACACTTTACCTCACAGGCAGGCAGGAGTTGGATTTAAAGTTATGCATAGCCAATTCTTATTCATTTATTGCCCTGTGACATTTAGTAAACATACCAAGTAATGAACTGTACAAGTGTGATTGTATTAACTGGCTCCAGACTGATAGAAAGTTATTCTCTTTCAGCTAGAGGACTGGGTTGCCTGAACAGACTGCTTCTTTGGATGAGTTTCAAAGCAGATTCATTATCAAACATCTGTCAGGGTCACTTTGAGTGTGATGTGAGTACTAGAATTAAATAAACATCAGAAAATCAGAGACAGATGTGCAAACAGGTCTTTCCTCTGGTTTTTAATGGAAAACAAAGTTTCCTATTTTTCTTAAGTTGCAAGGTCTTATTACTTTGGTATATTTCTTTTCATCCTGTCAGAGCTGGGATTTTTATTAGGTTTTTTGGTTTGGTTTTCTGTTGGTCTTTTGTTTGTTTGTTTTGTTTTGTTTTTTGGGGTTGGTTTTTTTTTTTTGGTACTTATTTTGCTACTCTTTGACAGGCAGATATTTACGGAATAACTTGAATGAGTAGAAGATACTGCAGAGCCTTTTTCATGTATACGTGAATATGTACACATGCAGAGCTGTGATGTATACGTGTATTATAAGGGCAACTTACATTCTTGCTTTACCTTGTTTCCTGAGACAGTTTTATAGATCCGTTAAACCTGAGTAGCAGATTTTATTGAGATATCATATGAATACAGGAAGCTTGGGATTATCTGAGACGTATAGCCTCACTTATCTCCAGTGCAGCTGAAAGGCAATAACATGAAGGAGATGCTGATCCAGTGTGTCCTGCTAGCCAGAAGTGTGTTGCCAGCTCTCCCTTAACCTTGGAACAAGGCTTCAAAAAGTACCAAAACTGGCTTTGATCTCCACTAAGTACTGAAGAATCTTCTAAGACCCATGCAGTATTTGTCTGAGTTGGTGTCTGCAGGCACAACACATGACTAACACAAATCAGAAGGACAGACTTCTAAGAGAATGTCTTCATATTAAACCATATCTTTGCCAACACATAAGAACTTCAGAGACCTTAGAAGACATCTGTAAAGCTATTTCTGAACCTTTCTTCTGTACTATTTCAGATGAAGGCATGCAAACTGACACCACAAGTAGATGTTCCCCACTAGTGCAACTGTACAAAATTTTGTTTTGGCTCTTTTTGCTTTTTTTCTATCCTACTATTCTAAAGAAATTTCCCACATATATTTACAAGATTATATAGTATGTATACACGTGGTTATTGTTTTCAAGTGAATATAATTCAGTTCCAGGCAGTTTTGGCAAACATTGGAAATATGTCCTGCATCTCCACTTCTATCCTAAAGTCAACAAAAATATCACTTTAGCATCCCAGCTAGGTGTTTGGTTTCCTATAGGAGGAAAAATTTACTCTTGATGTTTTCACCCATACTACTTTTTAGAGATAAAAGGAAACTTGGATATTTTTCATATTCATTTTAAAATGCAAAGCAGCTTTAGCTAAATGACTATATTTTGCATATCTTTTATATTTTGCAAGCTGCAATACATCAGGGAATCAGTTACAATAGGGAAAGTTCTCGAAGCCACAGTACAGATATTTGCAAGTGGTAATACTGGTTCTTTGCCATGGAAGGTAATATTAAGCTGATGTCTCTGCTGCTGTGTTTGTCTTTGTACATCAGCTAATAAGTAAGTCTGATGTGATGGGATATGGCCATAGAAATGATGACTGTGGCTGTGGAAGGATTTGTTCAGTGCAAGTGGCAAACAGTTATTTTCAGCAACAGCAGCCAAAACCAGGATTAGAAATGCGGCTTTAATTTAGGATCTGACTGCACCATCAATGGCAATGTTATAGGGAGACATGGAAACAGTTTTTATCAGCTGCTCTGTGGTTTAGTGAATATAGGGTTTAACAAATCTCGTGCTGAATTTCAGTTTGCTGTGGCTGTGCAGTAGCTGGTACTGATTCATAGGGGTGCCTATAATGTGCTTAAGTACATCTGGTGTGTAGGCATATTGGACATGCTGCCTCAGATATTCCAGGACCACACTGAGCCAAAGATATGTGAAAGTACATAGTGTATTCTCCCTGTCTACAATTCTGCAAAATACCTTGGTGAAAGAATTACATTCTTGATTAGGTGGCCTTTTTACTTGTAATAACTATAGGTGGTTTTACTCTTGTTTTAAACTTTTATTACATAGGAAATCTTCCTTGCAGCTCTGAACTTGAGCACAGTTAGCAATTAGCATATATGTGAGTCTCATTGGCTGTTCCAGGGTCTAAGCCTCTATAAAAAATTAACCACATTCTCAGTCTGCCCTTTTTATATCTTTCCCTCTTTCTTTCTAATTCTGACAGCACTTTCCAGAAATTCCATAATGAAAGACAATAACTCACTAATTACCAAATTATATCACTGAAACTGTAGTTCAAAATCTATACAAGTTAATAAAATGTCTCTAATAGTATAAATTGCATCAATTTATAAGCATAATTAAAAGTAAAACTGAGGCTAACCAATTTTTCACCTTTTGAACATCTTCCAAGTCCCTTCTGACTTCCTTTAATGTGGCAAATAATATATCAAATAAAATGACAGACACTGAGTAAAACACAGAGATAAAATGATGATGCTGAGGTCCTCAGCCAGTGGTGTCAGTGCTATGGGATTCAGACAGTTTAATGCCTGAAGGTGATTTAAGCCTGTAAGTTTTCCCATACTAGCACAATTTCTTTCCTGTTTGTTAATATCTGTGGGCTCTACTGGGAAAAAGTAATGAAAATACAAAAGAGGACAGGTTCTTGATTGGGATTAGGTGGTGCAGACAGCTCTAATTGGCACTAGATTCCCCCAGGGCAGTGATGAGTAAAACTTAAACCTGTTGCTTGCTCTGAAATGTTATAAACCAGAGCCCTTTTCCTGCACCTGTGTGTGGTTGAACAGTGTGTTGATTTAATTATAGCAAAAAGTAATTGGGAAATATTTTTAAGGGAGATTAGTCTCCTGCTGTCAGGTGTCAGTGAGATGGGTAGAAATCAGCCTTACTATTGAGGAACTAGTTATGACCTGGTTTGCTGGTGGCTGAGAAAATAGACTGCATATTTTTAAATTGTATCAAGAAGGACATATTATTTAGGACTCCTTATTACTGTCAGTGCCACAACATCTTGCATTATTCAAAGAGAGCATTGCTTCCATCTGTTAGTTTCCCCTTTGCTGTCAAAGATGCAAATACAGGTTCTCCTTGCTTAGGGGAAATTTGTAATATAAAAGAGAGGGAAGAAAGATGTCAGGAAAAGTTAACTGATATAGGATGAAAATGCTCAAGGGAAAGACCAACTGGAGTTTGAATTTTTATACTTGCTACATTATGAGAAAGAAGAGAAAGAAAATTTCCTCTTAGCAAGTGCTGGACAATATACACCTGTGCATATATGTATATTTTTTTCAATATAAAGTTGTGATGCTAGAAAAAGTGCTGGATGCATCTGAGAGAAAGAAGGAAATCTATACCTATAAAAAGATCATTGATTAGGATTTTGAATATAAAGGCAATTTCAAACAGATTAAGAGAGAGGTGTAAAAAACAAATTGTATAGCAGTTGAGCATACTTTAAAATGCAGTAATAGGAATATAGCTGGTCAGATTTCTGTAATAACTTTTTTCACTAAAATGACTGATTTATTGAAACAAGGCTTCTTGGAGCAGAAGACTGGTATCAGCATTTTTTAAAACACAATAGTTGTTTTGGAAAGAGTTTCAAAATTAGTTTCAGGATCCTGTTCATTTTTTTAACATTATTTTCCAGTTTAAATTGCTTTTTTTAAGAAAATGGAGAAATTTCACATTCTTGTGATTAAAATGATGTTTTTTGAGGTTGTTAGAATAAGATTTTTTTCTACAGCCCCAAAGCATTTGAAAAGACATCTCTTCAGTCTTAAACATTTTTGTGATTGCTAGTATTCATCCTGCTTTGAGATGGGAATATTTTTTGTATTTTGAAATGTTTGGGTGTCACTGAAAGATGTTTCTTGTGATACTACAGCACAAAAATCCTCTCTTTGTTACCCCTGTGTCTGCTGTTCTCAGTCAGGAAACTTCATTCAGAGAAATCCAGGGACCAATCCAAACAAGCCTTCTGAGACTTGAAAGTGACAGTAAGGGATTTAGATAATGAATCATAGAATCTTAGAATCATAGACTAGTTAGGGTTGGAAAGGGCCTTAAGATCATCTAGTTCCAACACCCCTGCCATGGGCAGGGACACCTCCCACTAAACCATATCACCCAAAGCTCTGTCCAGCCTGGCCTTGAACACCACCAGGGATGGAGCATTCACAACTTCCCTGGGCAACTCATTCCAGTGCCTCACCACCCTTACAGTAAAGATCATACAAGGTCTATAAATTCTGAACTAGGTTCACTGGGCTCATACTGAAGTAATGTTATCCACAGATTTGATCCATATGTTTCCACAAAATGACTGTCATTGTAAAGAATACCAGTCTCAGGAAATGAATGATTGGGCTGTATTTCTTTAAGAAACCCTTTTTTTCAGTTAATAGAAGGAAGGCAGGACACTTCCTCATCTACTTCATGCTACATCTTCAGAGCTTGCTCATGGCATACTTACTTCTTTTAGTATACTGGAGTTACTGAGTGTAGTCACAGATTTATATTTGAGTTGGGATTTGAACAGGTTTTCCTGCCTTTAGTGCTACCCACAGGGAAAGGCTGCAAATGGATAGCAGCTGTTCATCAGTTAACTGATCTGTTTTCTGTGATGATGGTCACAGCATGATTTGAAAAATATTTTAATTATGAAAAGTAATCTTAAAAGAATATTCAGGTGTTTTTAATTTGTGAAGTCTTCATGAAAAATCATTTCCTGGGTGGTTTCCAAGAAAGCACTTCAGGCAGCAAAAAATTAAACAAAACAAAGTGCAGTCTTTTTACTGTCCCTTTCAGTGAGTTCTGCTATCACTGCACCTGCTCGTCACTATCCTGCTAGCTTGAGAAATGCATTCTCCATCTATTAGCTTGAAAACCCCTCCAGTCTGAGAAAAGCCATCATTCCATAAAGGAAATTTATCATATTTCAGGTTTTGCTGCATAATTTTATCTTATTTTGGAAAGAGGAAACTGGAATTGATTTTACAGGAATAGAAAATCTGTTCAAGAAGAGGCCAGTCTAAAGTGTATTCCATTTTCATTAATGCAAAGACTTTCTATCTCCTTTAACATGTACTGTCTCCATATGAACAATTAAAATCAAAGGGTTCAATTTGTGCTAGAGCACTGGCAGAATTAGACTAATTGATTTACAGCAATTTCCCCCATAAAATAAATAAAGCCATGTGATATATGCAGTGTACAGAAACAAATCCTAGAAGCCAGTAAGGGTACTCATTTGGAATGCAAACAAGCAAGCTCCAAGAGCAGGAACCTCAACTTAAAAGCAACTCCTGAGCAAAATATGCCATAAGCCTGAAGAACTTCTTGTAGCTCTTTTTTGAGCAGCTCGTTCTTCATAACAGTCTGAACTGAGGTTAGACATCTTAACACCTAGGAGAGGAAAGTGGTCTCCCGGCCGTGATACTTCCTTTCCACAAAGCAAACTGCTGCTGCTCTTCTTTTATTTTCAGTGGAGACTTGCTTCTGCCTCTCAGTTCTCTACTTTTTGCTCCTTTACTGAAACACCATCCCTACAATAATGCAGTGCTTGCAGGCCTTGTTCTTACTTCCATTTTATCCATCCTCCTTTCAGTGGCCCTTAGTAAAAGCTTTAGAGTGCTTTGAATTTTTTATGGTCTTTTGTTTTCCTTTTTTTCAGTGAGATCTTACTTTATTCCTTGGATTTTCATTTACCACTTTCTGCAATGTATTTACTTTCAACAGAAAATATGATTATTGAAGAACTAGATAAGCCATGCAAGTTATCTTGGGCAAAGCACAGTGCTGGGCTTTTAGGCGCCAACACAGCGTCTGTTTAAAATAAAACAGTCATACTTCAGGCATATCTTTAGGACCAAAGTGTAGAGATGGAAGAACATAAAAATGAGGAGTATCTGGTCCAGTTTTTGGGCATTGCTAAGTTGACTGAAAGTCTAAATGTGATTTCATGCCTCCAAGCCTGAGTCAGCTAATAATGGTATTGGTATTTCCTTCTGGAGGTCTCTCTCCCCTGACTATAAAACCAGGTTGAGATGACTTCTCTACTATTTTAGGTCCATGGTGTTCCTCTGGATCTTTGTTTCCATGGATATGTACAAGTAAAGTTACATGTAGATTGCCAATTGACAGGATAGCTTGTGAAAGCTATTAATTTGCCAGCAAAGGAGGTCTACTATCCCCAAGAACATTTAGAACCGTTGCCAAAACCAACAATGGAATAATCTTTCCACAGCTAAAAATGAAATACAATTAAAAAAATTCGTGCTAAAGAAATACCAGGTCGGAGATGCAAGGCTTCCATTGATTTGTACAGGAGCTTCACCTAGGTTTTAAAGACTGAGAAATTTTGAAGAAGCACAAGATCAATTGAAAGAGTGTTCTAATGGCAAGGAATGGAAGCTAACACAAAGTAAGGACACC
>JAOEHX010040434.1:56258-67438 GCA_025448015.1 Bolborhynchus lineola | reverse complement strand
TGAGAAGTGGGGCGCGGGTGCCTTGAGCTATCCCATCTCCAGAGTTAGTGTGTGGCTGCTGTTGGATTGCATGCCTGTAGAGACAGAGGCTGTTGTGCTTCATAAATGAAACAAACGTTGTTGGAGTCACGGTCTAAATGCTTTGTGTGGTGTCTCATAGCACCCGCTATGGCTGTAACCTCAAAATGTGTGGTGTATCCTTGTCATTAAGGTGCTCTGTGTAACGAACAGTGCTCGCCATCAGTCTTGCTGTTCCTCCCTGTGTCCTCAGGTTCTAGTGGAGGTTTTGTGGTGTTTTCCCATTGAGAAAGGAATGCATTTAAAAACGCAGAGGAAAATCAGTTTTGGAACAGCACCAATTCTTGGAGCGAATGGGCTGCTGTAAAACTCGAAATTGCTTTCAACTCCCTTTTTAAAGTAGAAGAGATTTGAAGTACAGGTTAATGTCTAAAGCGCTTTGTGGAGAGCGCAGCACCTTGTTTGAGCTTATATGGCTTAAATGGTAGGAAGAAAGAATTTCTGTGTGTTGGTGCCCAGATAGTGCTGTAGTTGGGTTTCTGGCTATCTGCAGGTAAATAATTCCAGATAAATGACTACTAGATTTCAATCTGCAGTTCTGTTTAGGGGTTAGATTAGTTTTAAAGTACTTTTTTTTCTGTTGCAATTTTAGCCTTTTAGAACCTTATTTGAAAGCAAAGAGCCCGTTTTGTTAGCTTTGCGTCAAAGAATTGAAGTACAGGCAACAGATCAAAAAGCTCATAGCAGACATTGAGAAAGACACGTGGGAGTTTGACTTCTTGGATATGTAAAGCCTGAATTTACCAAGAAATTGTAATTACAGTTTTGCCACGATGACAAACAGATGCTGTACCTAATGTGTCAGCAGTGCCGTTACAATGTGCTTTCATTTTGAGTAGTTCAATTTAGTGTAGTACGACATATCTGGCATGTCTAGGAAACATGCTTTTCAGGTGTGAGAGAGCATGTCTGAACTGCTGGAAAGATAGGTGTTTCAGCAGTCAGGGATCTTCAAAGGTTATTATAGCTAAAATTGAGATGGCTGGTGCAAGGCAGATGTTGAAGAGGGGGGAGATGCTCCCAGATGCACAGGGCCAGCATAGAGCAAAGGGTTATTGAGGTGCGTGGAGGATCTGCTTTCAGGGAGACATCTTGTCTACTTGCAATGAGCTGAACTCCTTTTTCCCCACCTTTAATCCTCAACTTGTCAAAGGGGAGCTTCTGCCCTGAGGAAAGTGCTCTGAATAGGAAGGGATTGAAGACTACAAACATGGTTTAAACTTAAGCAGGGGAAGTTCAGATTAGATATAAGGAAGAAGTTCTTCACTTTGAAGGTGGTGAGGCACTGGAAGCGGCTGTTCAAAGAGGTGGTGAATGCTCCATCCCTGGCAGTGTTTGGGACCAGGTTGGACAGAGCCTTGGGTAACATGGTCTAATGTGAGGTGTCCCTGCCCATAGCAGAGGAGTTAGAACTAGATGATCTTAAGGTCCTTTCCACCCCTAATTATTCTGATTTTATGACATACAGCTGGCTTCCTGCCCAGAGTGTGACACTAACAGGGCACTGGGCAGTTTCTCTGGTTTTCTTCAGGGAGTGAAGAAATCCTCAAGCATGAGCTACTCCACACTGTTGGCAATTGCTCTAGTAGAGCAGGCTGAAAGCTGCTGTTGCGCATTCACTGCAAGATGGGAGGTGTTCCCTTCCTCAGGTAGTGACAGCCTTGGCAGCCCACACCAGGCTTTGCTGCCCATGGATGAGGGTCTTGGGGGAGTCACCCTCAATAGAGAATGGGGGGGACAGCCCTGGATTCTACACACTGCTTATTGTTTGGGGCAGGTGGGAAGGCGGAAGGTGGTGTTGGTGGAGTTTGAGGCTGGGGAAGAGTGAATTGCTGTGCAGTGAACTCCTGGGCTCAGTAGCTAGGCTGAGTAAAAGAGAGAGGGTCTCTCTTCTCATCATTCATACCAACCTGGAGGCTGTTCCTGAGAGCTGGATGAGAGCACCTAACCACCCACCTGGCACTGGAGCGAGCTTCTCACCATGCTCTGGGAAATTCCTTGCTGGAAGCCCTGGCCACAGCCCAGCAGCTGGGGTGGCAGGAGAGTAGGATTCCCTTTGTATTTAGCAGTTCTTCCATCTCTAGATTAGCTTTAGCATGCTCAGACAAGCTGCTTTACTTGTCTGTCTGAGGCATTGCTGGGAAAATTTTGGAGCCCTGTTTTCTTTATTTTAGATGGAGTGTGTCAAGCTTTTTGCAGTTACAAACATCAGACCTTCCCTCTGTGCACCTGGGAGATCATGACAGATGGAAGTTTTTGAGCTGGACACTGAGTAGGGGTTTGTTTTATTTTGAGATAAATGCTCAGGAAGGACTTTATGGAAATGTGAGTGAGCACACAGGGAGCAGAGCATTGAAGAAATAGGCCTGCTGTGGGCAGGCTGTGTACGTACTTCCCCCATCATAGGAACTCATCCAGCAGCAGCAGCAGCAGCAGAAGCCGCATTATTTTGGTTCTAGGCAGAGATTGCCAGTGCTGCTGAATTGGGAGTGGGTTTCATCACTCACACTACTAAAGGTTCAGATGAACTCTGAGTCCTGGAGGTAGCTTTTTTTGAGTTGGATGGGGTTAGGATTCTGGTCCAGGAGATTGAAGTACAGGTAGGTCCTATTGCCACCTCAGCCCTGCTCCCAGGAGGAGGATGCTCAGGTGACATATCAGGAGAACCACCGCAGGGTTATTCTGCCTTGCTGCTGTTCTCTGTGCTGGTGCAGCAGGCACAAAAGAGTCCAGCAGTGATTCATCAGGAATCCTTGGATCTTGGCTGATACCAATCAATCCCGCTGGGCTGCTAAAACAGATATGGCCAGAGCATAAAATAGCTAATAAAAACAAAATCCTCCATGGAAAATTCATTCTTCAGGGTATAAGATTCCAGTTGCCATGCCAAAGAGAAGCTGAGAGGAGAATGAGTTGAGATTTTCTAGCTTGAAGGAGAGGAGGGGGTGTTATTGATCTTGTCTCCCAGGTCTCTCCAGTCTGTTCGTTTACTCTGTTTCACTTAAAGGATTCGCATCATGGTAACTGTGATTTATTATCTGATTTCTTTTTTGATTCAACCTCAAAATTGTGTGCTGGCTTGAAGCTGCCTCAATAAACCAGCACAGTTACTCCCTCTTATCTTCAGCATCCATGTAATGCTTTCTCTGCTGTATGTACCTGATTCATTCTTGCAGACAGGCAACAAGATGAAATTGAGAAAGAATTGCCCTCTCTGACCAAGAGTATAGGACAGGCAGATTTTTGACTCCATTCAGGGGCAGAGCAGAGGGCATGGCAGGAAGGGACACTGTGGTAGTGTCTCCACATCAGGATGAGACTCCAGACAGGTACTGTCCCAGCTGTAGCCTGCAAGACCAGGCAAGGTCTTTCTAGTGCTTTGCTGTGGCAAGCTGAAAGACCCCCACACAGCAGCCCGCTGCAGGGGTTGGCCTCCAGAAGTAGGTGAAGCAGATGTGTGGGTCCCAGCAAGGGTGGAGGACACAAACTGTTAGGCAGGCAGGGCTAAATGAGAAGCCTGGGTCTAGCCCTGAGCAGGAATTGATGAATAAATTGTGTCACACCTGGAGTAGCCTTCAGAGATCCCAAGGAGAGCTTGGACTCACAATTTATAGGACTGGGCTAGGCAGGTGTGTGTACATCATTTTGTTGGTGTGCGTGTGGTGAGGCTGGAGGGGCTTGTGATACTTGAGCCACAATGTACTAATTACTTGGAGGAGTCATCTGTCTGTTTAGACAAGCCTAAATTCAGGTGTTGCACTATTGTCATGCTGGAAGTCTGAGGGCTGCACTTAGTTTCTCTCAGCACATGAAGGCCTTTCTAAAATCAAGCCATAAAGCTGTGGTATTTGCCTGGACTTGCTTCTCCCATGGTGGAAGTGCTGAGATCACCAGCAAAAATACCCCCTAAAGGAGGAGAGAGGGGACCTTTTGATGTATTTTTATATTTGTTAGGCGATACTTAAGCATCTCTCCTGAATTAGTTAAATGAAAGAGTCAGACTTAAACCCGGGAGTAGCTGTGTTAGTATTTAGGCTGTAGCCTACTCCCACGGGAGTCAAGTGTGACAAGGTTTTTAAGGGATTTGAGTACAGCAAAAGCGTTTCTCTTGTAGTCCCAGTTTACTCAGGTTCTTCTGGCAGCCTTTTGAATGCTGCCACAGATCCAGGAAGCCCCTGCTGCTTCAGAAAAGTAGCTTTTCACGTGTATACTGCTGGTTTATCCCCTCCAAAATCCATCTGGAGCAGTAAAACACTCTCCCCAGGGTTAGTGAATCACTGAGTCAGTGACGTGAGACCAGTGAACCCCAGGTCATGAAAGCAAAGCTTGGTATTGAAGCAGGAGATCGAACTTACCTTGTTACCCACTCATCTTAGCAAGTCAAAGATCCCCAGTGTGGTGGGAGGGTGTGGAGGAGTGCCAAAATTACAGTATTTAACAGGCTTTTAATGTTTTCCACTCTAACAAGCCCAGGGTTGCATCACAGCATTGTTCTCCAGAGAAGATGGATAAAGCAAAGAAGGATTTGATGAGTTCTCTGGGTGGTAGGTCCAGGCCTCTGGATACCAAGAGTGGGGCTTCATGCCTAGACTGCAGTGCAGGAACAAGTTTGTTGGTTTCTGATAGCTGTAAACAGGGGCCAAGAAAACACTTAGCATTCGGACAAATTATGTATTCTGCTGACGTCCACACTCCAGCAGCCTCCAGCCCTCCAAGGGTAAGTGCAAAGAGTGATTCTTTTCCTACCACTGTCCTCCTAAAGTGGAAAGACCTATAGCACACCCGGTATAGAGAAATACAGCTTTCACCCTGGGTCCTAGCCCTTCATTTTGGTCAGAGGCGTTTGTGCAAGACCTTGACTCTTACAAAGTGAAGCCATAAGGCTCTTCCTGATGGTAGTTGTGCTGCCTTCCTCAGTGGCCCATGCTATTGCTGTCATGATGTTACCCAGGTTTAGGATGCCAGCATGGAAGGGCAGGTGTTGGTTGTGACTGCAGATGATATTTGGAAGTAAAACCCTAATGACTACCTGCCCCAGTCCACATCTTAAGCTGACATCAGGCTGTGCTCTGCTGACAAATCCCCTGTCAGTGAGTTTGACTGAAGTTTCAGCTGTTTGTGTCTGTTTGAGCCTTTTCTGACCATTACTCACAGTCTCAATTATCCCTAAAGCTCTGGTAAGTCAATTTTACAGTATCACTGTCTCTCTGGAACTCTTTAACCCACCCTCTGACTGTGCTTTGTTATCTTTGACACTTTTCTCATATGCTGCATTTCAGGATGTTTGTGCTGGCCCCCAAATACACCACGCTTTGCTAAAAGAGGCGGACCTAGAGCAGCACACCCCTAAAGGTAAAAATTCTGAGAGGAAACGTGATGTGTCAGGAAATGGAGTCATAACTCTTAAGGTTGGTCATAATGAGCGTGCTTTGCTTTCCTTCTCCTGTCAGTGCCCAGGAATGGTACTAAGCTGTGTGAATGCCTCTGAAAAGTGAATTTAGAGGTGGAGCAAAGTGATCTGACTGCGTGGTAAACCGTGCTTGCTTTTTTTTCATGCGTATATGCACTTCCCCCAGGATTCAGGGTGGACCATGTTGCCGCCTACGGGAGTTATGGTCTTATGGGCTGTATGCCGGAAGAGCACTCAATTTCTATGTGTTGTCATTGCATATGGAGCCATCAGTGCCCCTTTCCTGTTAAATTGGGACCTGCATGTAAGAGTTAGAGTCTAGATGCCCATAGCCAAAATCGTGGTACTCTCTCATTTATTCATTCTCCTTCCAATTATACAGCTTAGTCTTTCTAGATGCCAGGGATCTTTGTGTATACAGAGCTGCTGGTCCCACCTGCTTACAAGAGCTTGTATCATGGACGCCCAAAAATAGGAAAACAAACGTTTGCCAGCACTCTCCTGGCCCCTTGAACACTCTTGGATATATGGATCATAAGCTGGCAGCAGGTGGGGAGAAAGCGTACATATGAGAGGATTTTAGTCTTAAGAGAAATATGGTAACTATATTTATCACTTTCCTGTGCGTGAAAGTGACATTTGTTTTCATGAGTGAGGACAAATGACTGCATCCTGAAGTGAATCTTGACAAGCTAGACTCATCCCTAACAAGTGGAGACAGATCTCTATGATCTGCTGCTCCTTCAAGGGGGAAGAAGCTATCAAGCTGAAATGTAAATGCAAATGAAACATTAAGTATTGACATAAATAGTTGATAGTGCACAAAGAGCCGTAATGGATGGGGCCATGGATTTTGCAACAGTGAGGTGACAAAATTGGAACAGCTGTGCTCCCTGACAACAAATATTTATCAGGGTCATTCAGTGAAGACCCTAAGCAAGAGATATGTATGAGGCTAAGGACCTGCATTTTAGGAATCCCTTGACCTTATTGTAAATGGTGCATATTGGGATGGACAATATTTGGATCGTATTTGTAGCAAACTAGGCATCCTTCCTAAGAGAGATGTGTAGAGAGGAGCCAGTTCAGAGGCCATTTTCTTTACCCTAAGCAGACAAAGTACAGCTGCATGGGTTGCGTCAGGGACCATTTAGAAAGGTAAAGGGAATGACCTCTTTGAAGACCCTTTCTGTACCTGATCATCCTGAAACATATCTGGCTTCAGTATTGCTGGCTGCTCTGCACAACTACTTTCAAATCAAGGGGTTACATCATGTAACCAAAAGCACAGGGAGGAAGGTGAAGGATTGGGTCCAAAGCTTGACCTGCAAAAAACCTACTTACGAGTCAGAACCTGAAGTTTATCCTCAGTAGAGTGTGAAAGTTTATCAAAAGGAAAGCTCTCCACTAAAATCTATTTTTAGGTCAATGCTTACCTCTGTCTAGGGAATAGTGCTTTTTAAAGCTTGCATGCAATTACTTAATTTAGGTTAAGCTTCAAATTCCCAGTTTGCTGTTGTTCTATTATTTGCAGCTTGTTTAGCAATATGAACAGTTTCGTTTATTTATGGGGTAAATGACATGGTTTGATTTCAGCCAACTCTTGGAAATGTATACTTTCTGCTTAGTCCAAATTTCCATTGAAAACATTTGGCTGAATCGTGAGATTGGTGGCTGTTCAACTCAGTTTTTTCTCACACCACTGCAGATGTGAGTGGGAGATTTGCTTGAGCAGAAACTGAGGAGAGGTTAGTCCCATGAAAGGTGTGAATAGGGCCTTCAGCACCTAAAGGTGACCTGAGCAGCTTGTTCTCTCCTGCATCATTCCTTTACCACCATTTTAATGAGTTCCTCCCAGCTAGGACTGACTCTTAGTCTCGGGGCCCCCCCAGAGCACATGGGGAATCCCACCCCTTTCTGAGAGGGAGGGAAGCCATGCACTGTAGACACTAACTTGCCCACGATCTTGTAGAGAGTCTGTAGCAAAGCTGGGAAGAGAACAGAGCTCCTTAGAGCCAGGTCAGTTCCCTGCCTCCTAAGAAGGTGCATCACAGTAATTCTCAGTGGAGGCCTTTTCTATGCCATTATTTTGATACTGGAAAACCATAAGGACATGTTGTAGCAGAAAAAAAAGGTCTTCCTTTCTGTTTCTTTTTTGATATCTATTTGACTTCTGTTATAAACTTGGTGAAATGACTTCTGCAGACAACCCAGGAGACAGCACAGTTCTCCCGTGTGTGTGAATGTAAAGCAGTGATGTCTGGTGATTTCAGATGTGTGTTTCTCTGTCTCTTAGTCACAACCTTCAGGATGCCTGAGGACCTTGGAAGTGTGCTGGATAAACAAGTGATGGGACCAACCACTGAGAACCTCACCAAGTCAGATTTCCCAGTACAATCATATAACCCCAAAGTGCAGGTTCCCTACCAAGTGCTTCCAGGGCAGTGCCCTCGGAGCATTGAAATAGAGAGGTAGGTAACCAGAAAGTGCCTGGAGACATCATTATGGAATGGACAGAGCAGATTAGGGTGTTAATTTCTGCTTTCAAAACTTGACATGTCAAAAATCTTTAGGAAAATACTATCTGTAAGGCAGTGGTCTCCAAAGTCGGGAATGTGCATTGCAAGGGGTGGACAAGACAATTCATTGGAATACAGGAAGAAAATATATTTTTAAAGAGTGTTTATTTTATCTTTTTCTCACAGTTTTTAATTTCCATTTTGGTGTATGCTCTAGAATATAAATACTGGCATAGTGTATATATGTGTATATAATTTATAAATTAGACTAGATGATCATTGTAGGTATTTATTCTATAAATGAAGGTAGAAATAGACATGTATGCAGCTCCATGTGATCAAAAACTTCTTTGCTGATAGGGGTACGTGATCTGAAGTAGTTGTAGCATGTGAGCCCTTCTGGGTGCATTAAGTGGTTATTTCCCATTCCAATTCAAAACAGGAGGAGACAGCTATATCTCAGCTTTGATATTGGACAGCTTTTAGCCAGCAAGGGGATAGACTCCAATCAGCTCATGCCAAGGCACCATGATCCTGACATTATGCCAACAATTAAGGATAAGAAAGATCCTGTCTTTCCCATCTACCTCTCATTAAAGGTAAGAGAGCACATTTGGCACTTATGATCTATCTCATTGCTTATACCACAGGATGGTTCAGACAATTGCAGGACACTTGGCCGTTACGGATACAACAGGCAATAGAACAAGGAAATGCTTTAGAGCAGGCTTCTGCCCTGAAGAAGCTCCATGAGATGCTGAGCATCTTCTGCAGGGGGACTGTAACTTCCATCAGAACTGATAGTTCTTGAAGGTGCTCCTTGCTGTCATTTGTGTGTCCAAAGAAAAGGTGTTGTTCCATGTTTCCTTCCGGATGCAGTAGTCAGCAGTATTATTGCATGAGATCTCTCCAGGTGGTGAGGGTCTTTCCTAGGGTCTGTGCTTCCTAGGAAAGGGCTAGAGGTATAGATATTGTTGTTTGGGAGAAGACTGAGATGAGCACAGCTTTTGCACTTGGACTCTTCCCCATTTTTGTAGCCATTTAGGACCTGGGTGTTAATTTTCCTCTCAGGAAATTTTGTATGAGGTATTTTCTTCTCTCTGAAGTAAGACTTAATTTCACTCGTGTCCTGGCTTTTTAGGTATTTGACGATGAGGAGTATGATTGTCGAACTCCAGAGGAGTGGCTCTCACTGGGACTGGAACCAGGATCTCATGCTAGAAAGCCAGTGCCTGGAAAAGCACTTTTACCTACAGATGATGTTCATGGACACGGTAAAGCTTGAATGACTTAGTGCTCAAGTGAGACAATGTTAACAGTTTCAAGCCTGTTCCGATAAGGGAGCACTTAGATTCTGGTGAATGTAGCTCTGAATAGCAGAAAGCAGTACTCCATCTTGACCAGGCTCAGGCAGTCAGAGCAAGAGACCAGGGGTCTCACCAACTCTCAGTCCTGCCCAGGATTGACTGCTTCCATATTTTTAGTACTAGCCTCTGCCTTTTGCCCTCCTGTTTCTGTGCCTGGAAATCAGTACAGTCAAAATTTCACTCTGTTGATGTGTAGGTATCATCATAAAGTTGGCTAACTTGCATGCAGTGTGTTCTGCCTGGATTCACTGCAAGTGCAGGATCAGAAGTCAAGTTCAGACAGCAGTGACAATCCAAGTAGTAAATCTGAGGCAAATTAAGTGATGTGGACATTGTTTTCCTGTCACTCAGAGCTTTCCCAGTGAGAAGGCATCACGAGGTACAGCTATATGAATGTCCAGTTATGGCTGCAGCTGATATCAACACAAGTGCACTAGCTTTGAAGCATAGGAACTGGCATGCATGTTGACTACAGCTCTGGAGCAGCCTCCAGAGGCAGGGCTGTCTGCAAAACCTAAGCATAAAACAGAAGCTGTGTGGAATTTCAGGCAGCCAGCATGTGATGGCTGAGTGCAGCTTGCAGCTGTAGTCAGACCCCCTGGGCACTGAGGAAGGTGAGACTGCTGGCGTCTGTATAGTGCCAGTGCTGTTGCAAATTCCTGTAGTTCAGACCAGTGGTTACTAGCATCCCTTCTCAACCTCAATGTAACACTATCTTGACCTGTATCTATATTGACATCAATATATATCTGTCTGGTTAATACCTTCCAGCTTTTAAGAGGATCTGAATATTTAAGAATTAGATGCCCTGGGAATGACCCAGAGAAATAATAAATTGAAGGAGAACAGACAGGGTTTCACACCCACACCAAATTAGAAGAATGAGAGTTTGTGGAGACACAGGGCTAGACCACCCATGGGGAAGGGGAATGGGATTACCACAGAGCCCATGTGGGTCATAAGGGGTCCTGGATCAAAGGGTGAAGGAATTTGGAAGCAGAGAGGTCCCCAGGTATGGGCTGAATGAAGATGTTAGGGGCAGACAGGACTCAAATATGAGGCTATAGCTGGAATGAGTGAGTGGGAATGCATGAAGCAGGAGGTGGGAAGGTGGTCCACAAGGAGCCCACAGAGATAAGAGGAGGAAAACAAAGGGCTCTGGTGTGTGCAAACGGTTAGAAATGGTAAGCTGTAGGATCTGAGTTCGTTATTTACTTGATCGCAGCAGAAATCACAAGATTGACCGAGATTTAAACTAGTAAATGCAGCATCACCACTCTGATCAGTAAAGTCCTTTTGCTGTAGCCTCCGGGAGAATGGACTGAGCCTGGTTTAATCCTTGATTCTCTCAGAGGACCCTAAAAACCCAAAATTAATCTACCAGTGGATTGATGTTGGTGTTCTGGATTATGACAAGAAGACAAAGCTCTACTTGGTCCATAAAACCAAGGATGGGATGGTGCGGAATGAAGAAGGGAGACCCATCCTCAATGGAGGAGTAACTTCAGAAGGTGTGTTTTGAGTAGGGCCTTTTGGGACCTGACATATACTCTGAAGTATATATACATCTTAGGTGGAGATGGAAAGGACATCAAGACCTCATTTTATTTCCTTTCCCTGTTACCACTCTTGACACATGTCTGTTTAACCTGTCCAGAAAAAGCCTCCAAGGGAGAGAACTCCACACCTGACGTGGTTTAATCAGTCAGCCACACAGTTTGCTCACTCACTCCCCCCTCTTTCTTCCCCCCAGCTCCCGGAGGGATGGGAAGGAGACTCAAAAGAATGCAACTCCCACAGGTTGAG
>JAOEHX010040434.1:37346-52133 GCA_025448015.1 Bolborhynchus lineola | reverse complement strand
CTTGTCAAGAGAAGAACATATTCTGTCCTTTCCTTGCTCATCATACTGTCTACACAACTTTTTTTAAGGGACCTTGACACAGGCAGGTCCGGTGATACAGCTCTGTAGAAAAGAGAACAAAAAGGAAACACTGTGTATAAAAAGAAAGAACAGAGCACACCTGCTTTTTAATATCAGGTGGTTTTTTTGTAGGCCTTTTGTCAGTGAAGGAGTTGTATGGTCAGGTTCAGATGCCACATTTGTGTGCATGGATTTGAAAGCTACTGTTTAGCTGGCACAGCTCTGAAAGAACAGTTGCCTTTCACAGCAGAGAAAGGTCCAGCAGCCCCAGCTAGCAGCTGACCTGGCAATATTGCTTTCCCATCATCCTTGGGGGATTACACAGCTTGCTTTTTTAATGTGCCCTAGGTTCAGATGTTTCTCAGGGATACTTGGATCAATACTCTAGCGACTGCAATAACAAGCAACTTGAGAAAAGCAGGCACACACTGGTACAAACTGGAACAGACTAACTGGGATGTCTATCTGCTGTCCAAACTGCGTAAGCTGATGAACCGCATCAGATTCATGCTTCAGGACTCTCTGAGGTATCTGGTCCAGAACTCACTGATCAGCTTCACCCAGGTTGTGCTGGATGCTTGCCATGGTGTCCTGAATTGCTCAAAGGACATGAAATGGGGAGATGACATCATCAATAGTCCCTACAGGTGAGGAAGGTAGAGAAAAAAGCGGTTGAAGGAACAGAGCCGTTGTCTTTCTAACTACTGTTTGTACAAGCAAGCTTTGTACTGTGTGGGGACCTTAGGCTGGGCTGTTTCCTCCAGTCCTCAACTTGACACATTTGGTTGAGCGTGGAAGAATGGCACTGAGCTGGCTGCTCTGTTAGTACAGATTACAAGTTGCTGTTAGTGATGTGGGGCCTCAGAACCAATGTCTGCTGCTTTGACATAGTGTTTTGAAGATCAGCCACTTCCAGCTTTCTCAAAGGAGCAAATAATTACTAGTAGCTTTTTTTTCTGGAGGCCAGGAAAAATACCAGGAGGCATTGCTGCTTATTTCAGGAGTAGCATCTAGCCTGTTTCAGTAGGATCGAGCCTGAGATCTCTAAAGAATACCAGATTTGGGTTGTCACAGTGCCTAGAATTCTGTTCCACTGAGTATTGATTTAAGGATTTCCGTTCTTATGGTATGAAAAAAGGCAGATTTAGAAATTGAAAACAGGAAGAACAGAAAAAAAGCTGCCACTCACATGAGAGCTCTTACCTTGAAATATGTAGAAGTTTTGACACTGACTTCAGCTGATCCTGAGCCACACTGGTAATGTCCCAGTTTGGGAGATACTGTGTATAACTTCTAGAAGGTGTATTTTAGGAGTATATTTGAGATGCTGGATGCTTGGTTTGAAGAGCATCTGCATTTTTCTTTTCTATAAAGCAGCTCCAATTCTCAAGATAAGGCTGTGACTTTTGGGGGTCTTAGTATGTCATGATTGACACTTCCTTTGCCTTTCAGAGATGAAAGTTCTAAATGTTTTTGCTGGTAAATTCAGAATGCAGTGTTTCATACCTTAATCTGCATGGGACAGCCTACTTCTTCTCTGCTTTCCTGTCCAGTAGGCATTTTAATATCAGCACCAGAGCAATATAACTGTGTGCCATTGTCTCACAAAACATCCCTGTTCTTCGTCTCTTCCCATTCCAGGCCTCTGAGGAATCCACTTTTTCTAACAGACCTTGTGCTAGACACCAGTGGCATTCACTTCAGCCCCCCTGTGGAGAGCTTCGAGAAGTCCCTGGTTTCTCTGTTTGATAAGGGAATCCTGGCAACACACACTGTCCCACAGCTGGAGAAGGTGAACTGCATCCCCAGTGATACAGTTGTGCAAGCTTCAGTGCATTGCAGTTTGGCATAAACACCCCTGAGCTTGTACTGAAAGAGAGAGTTGTAGAAGTAGGTAGTTGGAAATCCAGTTAAATTAATTTGGGCACAACACTGTGCTAATGCTGTTCTGTTCTGATAGGATTTCTGCAAGTTCCCCAACCCTGTAGCTATTTTAAATGGTTGCTATCTCTGCTTTGGTGCTGCAGGTTCTGTGGAGACATGTCCTAAGTAGCCTGTTACCCTAATGAATGGCAGCTGGTAAAAGCACCTTTTCCAATGCTGTCAGTCTGGTGCAGATCTCTTCTGCATATTCATCTCGCCTGTTACCATGAAAGACCCATCTCCCTAGAGCCTCCATTTTTGGTGGGGGGCAACTTAAAGCTAGTTAAATAATTCCTGGCATAGTTAGAAAGATGGACTGTATGAGCTCCCAAAGGTGCCATGGGTGATTGTCTCACCCTGTGCAGGCGTGGTTATCTCTCATGGTCCTGAAAGATCTCTCTTCTTCCTCTTCCAGTATGTGCTGGAGAACGTAGCTATCACAGGCACACCTTTGCTTGACTCAGTGGGCTTGCATGAACCAGAAGTGGAAAAAATACGTGAGTCTATGCGCTCTGCCATTCAAACGGCAATGATCCATCTCCATGCCTATGCCAAGAGATATGAGAAGTTCTTGGAGCTAAATAACAATGACATCCAGTACTTGCTAAGGTATGTGGCTTCTAATGAAGTCACCTCTAATCCAAATGAAAGCCTTTTCAGAAGCTGTGTGAATGGGCATGAGAATGTGGGGCTTGTTCTGAGACCGTGAATGTGTGTGATGTGCCTCAGATGTGAGATGAGGCATTTACCAGAGGCTGCCTTCAGCCATAGGCAGTGGTCCATGCTTTTAGGGGACATTGGTGATGGCAGTGAGAACTTCTTCCTGCCTCTGACAGCAATCACATTCCTGTCATGTTTGCAAGTGTAATTGGAGATATTAATGGCCCTAAAAATGACTCATCCGGTTTGAAAATACAGTTAGCATACTTCACTCTGACCTCCTTCAAATGGCGTCTGTTGAGGCTGATAACATTCTGTAGAAAGTAATGTTTTCTTTTGTTTCAGCCTCATTGTTTTCACTGCCAAAACTCTCTGCACCTATGCTGTCATTTACCCTCTGTTACTTGAACGGTCTTCTTTTTAGGCCTCATGTTTTCTACAAACAATGGAAATTAAGTCATTTTTTGTTATTTGAGCTGAATTTATGAGTCCTATCTGATAAATTCCTGTCTTTTCCCAGAACCCACAGAAGTGCCTGCCTTCCACCAAGATGCCTCCTGATCTTACCCTGTTCATACCTGTGCTTTTGTTTTTTCTCTCTCCCTCCTCTTCTTACTACCTTTTTCATCTCCTCCATTGGTTTTCTGGAGCTAAAATATTTTGTGCTCTTATTCCCCTCCAAACCTATTGTGCTTTAAAACTTGTAGATTTGAGTCTGTCCCTTCCCTTGCACCCCAATAGTGTTCCTGTGCTACATACCAGTTTCATGTCTTGTATACACATTTTCTGAAACTGGGGACTTGTCTGTGCTGCTGCATGGATGTAGCTGCAGTTCAGGTAGCCATAGGTAGCTTGGCTTCCTCTGGTTGGCGTTGATAACTGTAGCGTGAAGACACTGAAGCAAAGCCTTCAGTGCAGGCAGGTCAGCTAAATTGTGGACTTTACATGGAATGTCTTTACTACGGTAGCTTCTCATGCTCTGTTAAAGGTAGAGCTCATGTACTTGGCTGATACAAACACTTCCTATGTAGGCATATCTTCAATTGCAAAGTCTGGAAGGCATTGGTGCCTTCTCAGTCTGTGTTTACAGAAAGTTGTATACATTCAAATAGATGCATGCTTTTAATAACAGTGAGCATATTATTAATTTACTGTCTTGATCCTTTGGGCAGACATGTCTGGACATCCTCTGACCATCCTGGATGTTCAAATAATCTTATGGTTCTACATTACCTTTTTTTGTTGGTGGTTTTATTTACAGAGACTATGAAGAGCAATGTCCATCTGCCCAGGAGGTGAGGAATATAGTAAACATGTACTTGTCAGAAAAGGAGAACCTGGACAACACTCTACCTGTTTCTATTGTCATTGGTCCGTTCCATGTCAGCACAGAAGTTGTTAAGCAAAATCTGACTGCAAAATACAAAGCGCTTGCCACTTCCATGTTAGATATACTGGCTAAAAACCTCCATTTGCAGGTGGAGAGTGTAAGTTACCTGGTTGAACAGATTATATGTCAGTGTCTTGTCTTGTCCTGCTTTTGAAGTTGCTGTGTTTGTGAAATGTCCAAAAGGCAGCAACTGAGGCCACATTAATGAAGACATGACTGCATCAAAATGATTATTTAAGAAAAAAAACCCAACCAGGGGGGAGATATAGAGAATCAACCAAATAAAATATTAAATATACTTAATAAATTATGGGCCTGAAAGCTGTATCTCTTGAGACAAAATTCTTCAAGACCTTGACATCTTATAAAAATGTGATGGTGGATTGAAAATATCTGCCTAGTAGACAACTGCAAGGTCCTTCTGCTTGCTCTGAGAGTAACTGGAATATGGACAATTGCATCAGCTAGAGGATTGCCTGAATCTGTTATTGTCATAGTTTCAACTACATACCTGCTGTTCCTCTTTTTTTTCCCTCATTTTGTTTGAGATCAAATAAGATGGATGGGGAAAGACAAAGAACAGAAGGAAAAGACAGAACAGGGCTGTGTACTAATCACTTTAGACGAAGTTCATAATGGGAACCAGGTAGATCATGGCAGGTTTTCCAGTTTGCCCATTTGCAGTTAATGACTTTTTGATGGTCTGTTCTCTGCTGTGACCTCCTGCAGATCTGCAACACATATGAAGCCACCAGCTGCAGAATGCATGAGAAACCAAACAATATTGAGGAGCTGACTGAGCTGCGGGAGTGGATGAAGAGTGTTCCCGCACAGCTGGCTGTGCAGGAGGTAGGACTTCCTATCCTTCTGGGCAAGGAGCACCAAGGGAAGAAGTGAGGAGGGAATTTGTTAATGCAATGTGTGGTATCTCAGAAGCAGAACTCCCAATTTTTCACTTGGATGTCTTTGCATTCCATGCCATAAGATTTCTGGCTTTGTATTTTCATAATTCCTAGGATTTGTATATTTAAATAACACATCATGAATTTAGATATCTATTAAAAAAAAATAGCAGTTAAAAATCTTGCCCAGAAGACTTATGTATGCTTTTTGCTACCTTCATGATCCATTCCACATTGTGCATTGAATAGATGCCTTCTAAAAATAAATGTTGTTTTCAAGAAAATACTTCTGCTGCCAAATGCTCATTTTGTTGGTAGCATATTTCTTCTAATAGGACAGTCTAGTGCTGAGCTGTTTCAAATTTATTTGAAGTGTAGATCTTCTCCCAGCTGAACGAATGGGAAACAAAGGCTTCAAGCTGTAAGCTCACTTGCTCATAGCAAGGAAAGAACCTGGAAGACAACCCAAACCACTCAATTTCTGTCCAGCACTTTATCCAGTAGGTCATACTTTTTTTCATCCATATAGAACAGAGGGTGATGATGGTGTGATCATTCGCAGAACAAGGGGTTATAAATCTATTCCTGCTGTTCACACAGCAGAGAAGCAGCCTGCATCACATTAAGCTTGTGCGACTAAAGCACTTCAAAGGCACCTCATGAAAATGGGGTACACACAAGAGGGTTGGAATCAGTATAGTCTACAGGTGTCTATTTTTTGTTTCTTTCTCTCACCCTGTGCAGGAGCTTATTCGTGAAGTCATGAAAGATTACCAGGTCATGGAGGAATTCTTTTACAGCCTTACTGATGAAGATTTCAGTGACAAGTGAGCACAAGGCATTTCTCCCATTGTCAAAGTGGGAGACTTTGCAGCAGTTACCATTCTTAGTGCTTTAGGAGCTATGTGTCTAGCAAGAGCTCCAAGCAGAACTTTTAAGTGTCTCTCAGGCTTATATGAGTACTGAATTCTTGAAATGAAGTTTATGAAGAAGTATGGGTTCATGCTGCCTTCTGGCCTGAGGCAAGGCAAACTGGTAGCTATTAACCTGTTAAATTTATTAAAGATATTTTCTCTTGGGGTTTGGTTTGGGTTTTTTTGAGACATCTGTAAGGTCTCAAAGTGCAGAGTTTAGTCTGTGTCTGAAAGTGAATGAACATTTCCAAGGTAGGAACACTCCCAGAGTTTTCTTAGTACTGGGAAGGAACATGAACCCTGTATTATTATTGCATTTCTTTACCATGCAGTCTCCTCTCAGTTTTGTCTTTGGCTATGTTACACTGTGCCCCAGTAGCAGAGGCAGCTCACAAACACAAGAACACAGCTTCTGAAGTCAGCTCAGCCCTGGATGCAGGTCTGATATGGCATGGACTTGGTCCTGTGTGTCTGCAACTTCAGTGAGTTTCTGCAAAGTGTGCCTGAAACTAGAAGCATGGGGTACACAGTGCAAAAAAGCCAGGAAAGCAGCTCAGCTCTAGGACACCTTAGCATAGATGTAGGTGTATGGCCACTGACCAGGCCTTGCACATGTAGAATTTGTAGAAGACTGCTGCATCCCCAGGCACTGCAAGGGGTGTGAGCTCAAGTGTAATGCTGTAAAGCTTGCATCTGGCATTGCACAGAAGCTAACAAGTCCAAATGGCAATGCAGAGCCCTTGATAGACATATAGCCCCTGAAGTAATGGGTGGGCTATGGCTGAGCAAGAGCCAAGAAGCCTGCCTTGGAATGAGCAACCACACTGCGCAGCCTTTCCTGTATCTGTACAGCACTCCCCAGGGCAATCTGCAGGAGCCTGGCTAGCCAGGACTTTGCTGTATCTGGGTTACCCTGGCCCCTCACTGTCCTGCTCAACAGGAAACTGGCTTTTTCAGTAGTCCTGAAAAACCATAAGCCAAGCCTGTGACCTCATTTTTTTCAATTCCTTGTGAATACATTCAAAACCAGACGTTCCCTCTGGATGCCAACTGTTATTTTGCAGTCTCCTAGCCTTTCAGCAACATAGTGGATTTGTTCCTTTTAGAAAGGCCCTCCACTTCTCCCCAGCCCTCTCCAATTGAATAGCCTAGTCACAAGGACTGCATATCAATAAGACAAGCTGGAAAAAATGTTTTGTTGAAACCACATGTGTTGCTGTTGTTGTAAAGCTGCCTTGTTTAGTGGGATTTAGCTTTCTCATTCTGTTATTTTCAGCATTTCAAACATATGTTCTAAAAAGCTTCTCTCTCTCTGTCTTGCTGGTTTTGTTGTTTGTTTTGTTACACCATGTGAATGCAGGTGGACTGCAAGTTACTGGCCATTGAAAATAAGTAAGCAAACTGAGTCCCTTCGCCACCAGCACCAGGAGGATGAAGACAGATTTCGTAAAAGCCATGTCATGGATCAGAACAGCTTTCAAGACAAACTGAAGGAGGTGGAGGTAAATGAGCCCCTGACAATAAACTGTCCAGAGAAAGGGGCCCTGAAGCTCTTGTGGTCAGCCAGGTGGGAAACTTTCAGATGGTATTTAAGTCAGATTGGGTTTTAGGTCAATGTACTGTTGGACCAAAAGTTATTACACACACACTCCCGCATTATAATTTATTGGAAGTTGGGCTTTTGATGAAGAGTTTCATTTTTATATAAAAAGCAATACTGTTTGCAGAAATCCTGAATTTTCACTGGAAAAGTGTTCGTGAAGATGCAGTATTCCAATCCTCGGTGCTCGGGCAATACATACACCTCCTTTTTCTTAATAGTGTAATCAGTTCCCTGCAGAGCATCTCCCATGATGTGCTGCCATCAAGGGGGAGAATACAGCATTTAGTCGGGAAACTCATGTGAAAGACCCTGAAACAGAGGCAGAGTTTTGAGCTGATTTCTGGTTTCTGCTGAAACAGTTTGAGTTTTATTTTTTTCACCAGAAATTCTCAAATCCAGAGAAAAAATGGTGTCTTGGCAAGGCTTTAATCAGTGACATCAATTATCCTGGAAATAGCCTCCCAATATGATAATACCACAACACTGGCTTAAAAAAGGAAACAAACAAAAACCCAACAACAAAATCCCCCAAACAGACAAAACCAAGCCGCCAAAACAAAACAGGAAAGTTATTAGAGAAGCTCTGGGTATGTGTTGTTAAACAATTCTTGGATACAAACCCAGTGACCTAGTGGAGCTGTCACTCTCAGTTCACTGATTCTGTAATGACAGTATAAATGCTGTGGCAAGAAATTTGAGCACAGACTTACTGCTTCTATTCCTCAGGGATTAACTATTGTCACAAAGATTAAAGCATCTGGTCATCACATCTGCACTTTCAACCACCTGAGCAGTGGTTACAGCTTCTCCTCACTGCTTACATTGTGATCTAAACAGAATTGGAGTTGGGCTGGGAGAGGTGAAATTCTGAGCATAAAAATCTTGCATTTGAATGTAACACAGAGTACACCAGGAAGCTGAGATCTCCAGAGGGAGTATTCAGCTTCAGAACCACATCTCATGCCTGCCTTTTCTCTTCCAGCTGACTGTAGGTAGATTTTCCATGCAGGCGGATGCTAGTCAAGCTAATGGGTTGGCTAGCAAAGCAAGGGAGGTCAGGAAGCAGCTGCAGGAGCTTCAGAATTTGGCAGCTGTCTACAACAACAGGGGAAGAATCTTTGGGATCAAAGTTATTAATGTAAGTGTCAGGTCCTGTACCTACAGGACTCTAAATCTTTGTTGGGTTTTCTAGATAGTAGAGTAAATAATGAAACACAGTTCCTCAGGAAGGAATCCTTCATGCTATTCTGATTTATCTGATTTAGGTGCTCTGTAGAGTGTAGGGTGACCACTGCTCCATCACTCCACTGTGCCACAGAAGATCTGATACCAAACAAATGTGGAAAGCTGCTTATGTGCCTGATACTGCCACCATGAGAGATTTTGTGTGGCCATGCTTAGATCTGAGTGATGTTAATGAGGAGAAATTGCATGGAGGGGTCTTGAAACAGCAGTTGATATGCATTAATTTCTGTAAGGCTATTACTGCTGTTACATAGACGTGAATGAAAGTGGTTCCACAGTGCTGTGCATGCAGCTGGTTGAGCTTCCAGTGTAGCTTGTTCTCCTAAGGCAACAGTTCACGTAGTTGCAAGCACTCATTTTGCCAGTAGCTGTTCAGCTGCCAATGAATCATTATCATCTACCTTCAGCCCAGGCTGGCTGCAGGGTAGAAGTACAGTTCACATGATCCTTTCCTCTACCCCTCAGTCTGTGGTTCCTTCTCCTTCACTGTAAGGAACCAAGTTTCTCTATGATTTCTGTATGATGCGCAGTGAAAGCATGTGTGCTTTCACTGATGGTGTGTGAAATGCCCATCAAAATCTCATTCAGCAGCAGAGCATGTGTAGAAGCAAGTGGAGAGAGTGCTTTTCATGCCCCACAAATGGTGCAGGCACAGTTCCACCAGATACGTTTTGGCCTGACTGTGTGAAGCCCAGCTCTGCATTGTGGTCCCAGGAAAACATAGTATGATCCAGAAAAGTACACATTTTCTCAGTGATTGCTTGGGATCCGATAAAGAATTGTGCCTTTTTTTTGCCTTTTGACATACAAGGTGTCATCCTGAGCAGAATATGCTTGTTGCTTATGCTTGCTTTTTCTCTCTTTCTAAAGCACAATAGGCTATCCAGGATGGTTAAGGTCTTCCAGCCATACCATGACCTCTGGACAACAGTGTCAGACTGGATGCATCAGTATGAGAAATGGATGAATGATCCTGTCATGGAAATTGATTCTGAGCAGATAGAAAAGATTGTCAATGACTCTTTTAAGACAATGCAGAGATGTGTGAAGCAGTTCAATGATTCACCAGGTAGATACGTGGTCTGGGGAAAGGATGTTGAGGCATATCAGCATATTTTGTGAGGCATGTCACAGATTGTTCTGAACAGGGGTTGTCAGTATGTCACATGGATGGGTTGTGTGTGTTAGAGCCAGTTGAGAGAATGCTAGCGGTCATTTTCCACTTTTTTTCTGGAACTGTGGTGATTCACATCTAGATGTTAATTTGCTGCTTGAAGTACGAGTTTGACATGGAAACAATCAGGCTGCAAATCCCTTTTTTAGCCAATTCCCAAGACCATACTGAAATAAAAGCCACCCTCTTATTTTGCAGTTAATACTTATTTATAAAAAGTAAAAGCATCCAGATTAGTCATAGAGAGTTACTATGTAGCCCACTGGCTAGACATGTGGGTTTAAGCCCATACACAAGTCAGGCAGCAAAGGAACTTGAATCTGGGTCTTCTGGATGCTGTTTTCTTGGCCAATCTTATTATCTCTATTGGCCAATGAATTTAATGGAAAGTCATAGGAGATCTTGATTTTGTTATGAATAAAATGAGATTGCAAAATCTGGAAATGATTTGTGGAATGTAATAACTGTTTTCCTGCCTGCCTGAATGCGTATGAAGTTTAGATGATCACATCCAGCCCTTGCAATTCATGTGAAGGTCTTTTAATCCTGCCTCCTAGTAAAGGCAGAATGAAGGCTTCAGTTGTAGCTTAACTTCCCGTTCCACAATTCTCAGAGATGTGCTGGTCATTCTCTAGAGCTAATTCTAAAATCTCCTGCCAGATGGCTTAGATTGAAATATATTTTGCAGTGGGAGAGTTTTGATTCATCCTTTTTAACTTGAATTTGCTCTTAAACAATGCCATGAATCAGCCCCAATGGAGGAGGTGGTGAGTGGATGCATGAGTAACTATGAATCATTATGGTAAACAGAAATACTAAGAATACCTGCTCATATTCACTTTAGTATTCCCTGGCACCTGGTTAAATATGAGCTTTATCCTTGAGGCTGCCTTTTCTTTGCATACCACCCAGCAGGGAGTGTGAGGTGGTCAAATCCTTGCTGTGCTTGTGTGGTGCTACCACAACAGGGTGCAATAAAAGGAGGCGCATACTGTAGCGATGTTTTGGAATCAAATCCCATGCTCTTTGCCTGTCCGTCGCTTTACTCACAATAGCACAAGCTGCAAAAGGGCAGGATGTGAACAGTGTAGAGACGTGGGCTTCCAGAATGCCCCCAGAGGTCAAAGCCTTTTCCTTGACTGTGTCCTTTCTGTGAGGGGGAAGTACCTTTGGGTTTAGTGTGGCTGTAGAGTAGCAGAGCCTCTCTTGCCTGCTTTCCATTTCCATAGCTGGTTCTGATCCTAGTTTACTTCTGTCTCTGAGATGCAGTGTCTGTTTTCTGTTTAATGGGGTGTGCAATCACTTTATTATCAAGTTTGTGTTGAGAGTTAAGACATTGGAATGATGACCAGAGCTTCTAAAACAGTTGGCACAGGGAACTTTGTCATGCTTGGGGCCCCTATTAAGGAATTAAATTTGTTTGATTCTCATCTTCTAGTGAGCTCTAGGCTAAGGGACAGTTCTGCTTAGCATGAAATTGTCTATAACAGGCTTCTGGCTAATAAGCAGGTCTACTTCTGGGAGTGGGCTTGAATCCTTGCTTAGTAATATGCTTAGAGAGCACCTTTGTGTCCTTGTTACTTCAACCTGCATTTTTCAGTGATCTCCAATGCTGCTTACCTACCATGTATCTACAAGCACATCAGGCTTCAGACAACTTCTAGGAACTTCCTTAAAGCAACTTCCTCAAAGCAACTTCCTCACACGCTGTTGTTGCTGATGATGTTCTGTTTTTCTCCCTGAAAGCCTGCCAGGGTGTGGCAATGGAGTTTCGAGACAAGATTGAGGAATTCAAGCCGTACATCCCCTTAATTCAAGGGCTGTGCAATCCTGGTATGAGAGAGCAGCACTGGGATATGCTGCCGGAATCTATTAAGATGGATAACAAAATAGATCCCAGTCTGACAGTTTCTCGCTGCTTGGAAATGAACCTGCTGGACCATATCAAGAGCATCAGCGAAGTAGCTGAGGCAGCTGGCAAGGAATACGCCATTGAGAATGTGAGGAGAGAGGGACTGCTGAGTCTTTGGCTGCTTCTCAGATATGTTTCTGTTGAGCAAGTATTCATTTGCTTGGTTGATGTTCTTCTTGTCCCAGAGCACGAGACACATTCTGCAGCATAAGTAAAAAGCCTGCTGTGCTTCAAGAAGGGAGTAATGGTCACACAGTTGAATTCACCTAGCACAGAGTTTCAGTTGTAGCATAACAGTGCTGGCTGATGATCTACTGGTTGGGTCTGACACCTCATTATGGGATTAGTGACTGTTTAAGTTAAAATAA
Organism: Bolborhynchus lineola; assembly: GCA_025448015.1. Lineage (NCBI taxonomy): Eukaryota > Metazoa > Chordata > Aves > Psittaciformes > Psittacidae > Bolborhynchus > Bolborhynchus lineola. The sequence goes on along the minus strand of JAOEHX010040434.1, from coordinate 39,982 downwards.
ATTGAATGCATTCTACCACTCAAACATTACATCAGGGAGATTAGTTGTGGCTGGAGATGGAGGTGGCAAATCCTTTAACACTGTAAATGTGCAGGGAAGACTTGCTGGCTCTTGCTGTCTTTCAGTTCACCAGTTCTGATGTGACCTAAGGTCTTGATTGAAAGTCATTACCTTCTGCCAGCTTTTGTTCTCTGAAATCTCAGGCAAGTTCCCAATGGATAGCTACACCTTTCTTAAAGCTATCATTAACCATAATCATTAATAGGCACTTTGCTGGCAGCCTTTATGCATCTAGTAGCATAAATGGGCCTGGAGATGAAATTGTCCTTTTTTCTCCTCAAGGTGTTTCTTTCGGGACAGCACTGAAGTGTTGAGTCCATGGGCAATGCAGATGAAACATGCTGTTGCTGAGTATGTCATACATTAATTACACAGCTGCAGTTTCCAGTAGAATCCAAGAGCAAAAACCTGTCACTTACTGGAGAGGGGCATTAAGAGAGTTCTAGAAGCTGGGATAATCACTGCACATTGTATCTGAAAATTCAATTGCTTGTCCCTCTGTTTCAGGTGCTTGACAAGATGGAGAGTGAATGAAACTCCATATTTTTTCCTGTAGACCCTCACAAAGACACAGGAACCTTTATTCTGAAAAACACTGATGAAATTTCTCAGCTCCTGGATGATCACACTGTCTTGGTTCAGAGCATGTCCTTCTCACTGTTCAAGAAACCTTTTGAGGAAAGGATGAATGCATGGGAAAATAAGCTAAAGTTTACAGTTATTGGTTTCTTACCTGCACGCACATGAGAGAGGCAGGCAGCTGGGCTGTGCTTCCACACTTAAACATGGCCACTGCCGTTGCTGCTAGGGAACTGGGAGGAAGACTATTAGGAGAAAATTAGTCTTAAGGGAGAACTCTAGTAGCAGGGGAGTTAAACTCAGCCTTATTCTTAAAACAGCGATGGTGAAATTCCAGCTTTTTCTCCTATTGTAACACTTTTGGGTGGGGTCAGGACTGTCCCATTGCTGTGAATAGTCTTTCTGGCATCTCTAGTCATGTTACACTAAGTAGTCCTTACAGATTCTTGTAGGCCCTGTGAGATCCATGATAAGCATTCACATCTCAGTATAGGAAATCACAAGGAAGGCTGCTGCTTAGAGCAGGATCTGTCACACCATGCCAGCACCTCTTCATCAGCCCAGAACCTGAATGCTCAGCACCCAGCAGGACTCAGCTATCAAAATGGCATCTTGCTGCAGGAGAAAAATTCTATTACAGGTATCTGGCTGAAGAACTCTGTGTAAATGCTGGTCTTTGATGCATAGCAGCATTGTTATCTGTTGTATCTGTTGTATTGTATCTCATAACTACCTTATTTTGTTTATTGTTGCTTACCATCTGGGTGTGCTTGGACCATGGGCTGCTTTCTCTCATAAAGATAAAGAAATGCTATTTTAAGACCTAAGGCAGTAGGTGATGTGGGAAAAATCGTTTAGTTACTGTGTGGTTTTGTCTGTGATGTTGTCCATGTTTACAACCTGCTTTTCCTACCCCTTCTTTTGATTGCATTCATTCCTTCTGGGAAGTGGCTTGTCGGGGTTAGCTGATGAAGTCCAGCAAACATCATTGCCTGTATTCCTGGAGAACCCCACCTCTTGCTAAATCAGGTGGCTTGCCTGTGCTCAGGGAGGTAGCGCCCTGTCACCAAGGAAGTCTGAAAGGGAGACAAACAATGAAGCTGCTTTGTGGTGTTGGGCAGGTTCCCCATACCTTCCAATCTCCTATGCCTTAAAATGGAGGAAAATGGGGTTTTTCAACCTAATTCGCTTGCTCCTTGCCTAACAAACAGGGTTTCCTGCCTGGTGTCTAACTTGAATGTTCAGCTTTTCATTCATTCTCTTAATTTGGAGTGTTTAAAGATGTTTTCATGGTTTATTCTGTAGGCAAGTCTGGGGCTGAGGTACATCAGGCAGGAGAGAGGATTCTGCATCTGCAATTCTGTCATATTTTATTGTCATTACTCTTCCCCAAAAAGCTTGTTTCACAAAATAAAATCCCCATCTTACTGTGTGATTACTTTGTGCTCTTTTCTGTAAAATACAGAAACACTAGCCACAGAAGACTGATCTAGAACCAGGAAGTCCCTTTGACTGTTCGTACTGGCATACACAGGTCTAAACTACCCCAATGAAAGTAGTGGGTGTTGTGGTTTTTTTCAAACCCATTCTGGTGTGCAGTTTTGTCCTGGGTTCAGCAGTAGCAGTCATTTTTTTCTCTTTCTCAGTAACTGGTGCAGCGCTGTGTTTTTGACTTTCTGCCTGGGAACAGTGCTGATAACACCGATGTTTTTAGTTGCTGCTTAGAATGTTTTGGTCTGACCAAGGACTTTCTGAGCCTCATGCTCTGCCAGGAAGGAGGGGAAGCCGGGAGGTAGCACAGACAGGGCACCTGACCCAAACTGACCAAAGAGGTATTCCATACCACAGCACGTCATGCCCAGGATGGAAAAACAGAGGGCAGGGACCCAGAAGAAGGGTGTCTGCTGCTGGGTTGGGCTGGGTATCAGGTGGTGAGCAATTGTATTCTCTTCCCTTGTATTTCCCTTGTCATTATTATTATTGGTGGTAGCAGCAGT
>JAOEHX010040434.1:9645-21212 GCA_025448015.1 Bolborhynchus lineola | reverse complement strand
AGAGCCCCTCCTCAGCATCCCTATAGGCCCCTTTCAGATATTGGAAGGCTACTATGAGGTCTCCACGCAGCCTTCTCTTCTCCAGGCTGAACAGCCCCAACATTTTCATCCTATCTTCACACAGGAGGTGCTCCAATCATCCTCGTGGCCCTCCTTTGGACTTGTTCCAACAGTTCCATGTCCTTTCTATGTCAAGGACACCAGAACTGCACACAATCCTCCAAGTGAGGTCTTGGAAGTGATCAAGTCCTTATCCTCCTTGCTTTCTTTTTGCAATTTCCAGAGTATGACAATGATGTTTGAAGTCCAGGATGTGGCTGTTGCTTCCCCTGCTACAGTGTCTCGCTGCGGTATGGTTTACTTCAAACCCAGTGTCTTGGGGCTGGAGCCGTTCATAGAGCACTGGCTGCAAAAACTTCCAGGCATCATGAAGCCGTTCTCACAGCAGCTATCATCTCTCTTCAAGAGGCTCCTCAAGGTGAGCTATGGTACTATTTCAGCCTTTCCATGGCTTGGAGTTTGTCAGCTCAGGTATCAATCAGCCCAGACTTGTCGAGGCCTGGATTTGAACACTTCATACTACCAGTATACAAAGTGATATGTAAATTTACTGGGTTCAGTATGGGTTATTTGCTGATCCCCATAGATTTGACTTAGTCTTTTTGGTCATTATATTTATGTTATTTAATTGTAAAATTATCTCCTGTACAAAATCGTGACTGGTGCAGCACCATTGCTTACAGTGAAGTAAGTTATAAGAATTCCAGTAAGAAAGTTATAAGAACAACCTTGTTATTTCTACTCTGCTCCTATTTTATTGAATAACATGGAGCTGCAAAGGAAAGCTCTGAAGGGAGCAAATGATTTAACAGCAGTGATGGAACAAGATGCACATCATTGTTGCACAGAACCAACAGGCAGTCCCAGAGGTTTCTTGGGGTTAAGGCTGAACTGAAGAGGTTTGCCTTGCTTCTGCCCAGTCAAAACAGTGGTGTTTTGGACATGGTGGGAAATGGCAGCGTTCTCAGTCATAGTTTCCCTTTTAAACATAGCCTGCAGGCAGGTGAGGAGAAACTAGCACCCTAAGAAGGCAAAAGCAAAGTCAGGTGTATTGGATGGTGACACCAAGTTGTTCCTGTCTCTCTTTGCAGGAAGCCATTGGCTTTGTATGGAGGTTTGTGAAGGAGGTAATTGCCTCAACAGACAGTAACCTCACAAGGAGCCTCCTCATGCTCTTGAAATATTTCTTTCAGACTTTCATTTCCATTGAGGTAGGATTTTGAACCTCTACCACCATATTATGCCTGTAATTCTTAGGGGCATGCAGAGAGTTAGTCACCAGAAAATGAAGTGTTGGTTACTACACCAGAAAATGAGGTGTTGGTGCAGAAAGGTCATGCTGTAGCTCACATACATGGCAGAAGGTAATACAACATCCTGCAAAACACAGGTAAACCTGGAAGGATTATGCTTTCCCCACCAAAAGAGCCAAAGATAAGCTCCATGCCTACCAGGCTGGAGGGAAGATGTTCACTTTTATAGCAGAGGGAATTGGAGAAGGAGTGGAAAGCAGAGATCAAGCTAAGCAGTGATGCACTCCAGACTGCAGATCTTTGGAAAATTATTATTGAAGAAGGCTGGATGATTTTCAAATTAAAACCCAAAGACTAAATTCTTCTTCTAGCTCCTGTTGAGTGACATTAGTTCAGCAAGGGGAGTCTCTCAAGTACACTAATGAAACAGCAAGTTCTAATCCACAGAATATGTTAACAAGGCCTGTGAAAAACTGGCTAGCAAAACTTACATAGAAGCTGGAAGAATTACAAGCACTTTAAGAGGAGTCTGGGGTTTGTGTACCTTAACCATGCCTGAGAATTTTACTTCTGCTCTTCTCTGGTTCTCAGGGAATTGGGACAAATCCCCAGAAGATAGCTTGTATCAGCAAGCTGGTTGAACCCTGGTTTATATTTGTCTTGATCTGGAGTGTGGGTGCTACTGGAGATTCCCAAGGTTACATGGCCTTCAGCTTGTGGCTGAGGTAGAAAATGGCAGAGGAAAAGGTGAGTAAAGGAAAAACAGATCCTCTCATTATTGAGGAACTGGTAGCGAGGAATAGGGGTCAGAGCTTGTAGAGTGCCTGGCAGGCTTTGTGTGGACTTCCTCTTGGGAACTGGTGTACCACATCTGCCTCAAACTTCAAGGGATCCTTGGAGCTGGAAGATCTGGGAGAGAGGCCTGACCCACACTGGTCTGGGCAGTATCTCATTAGTAAAGTCTTTCTTGCAGTAGTGCAGATCCTTCTCTGAACTCAGCTGAGTAGCAGCCAGGTTCACCAACACCTTTATTCTCACAGATGCAGTTACTTTTCCCAGAAGAAGGACTGGTTTATGACTATAAACTGAACGATGCTGGGCTTAGCAGTCCTGAAGATGATCTGAATGAGGAGGTCGTTAGGGAAGTAAAATATTTCACTTACAACTTCAAGCAGAGAAATTGTGCGGGAGGGACCAGAAAGTGACACAGTCCTGCAGGATTTGGTAGGATTTGTGATCAAGGACAAACAAGGAAGGCCTATAGGAACCAAGTGGGAATGTTTCAAGTTAAATCAAGCTTTTCATTAAAGGAAGATGGCAATTTCTTGCCCTCAGGGCTGTGAAGCAGATCTTTCAAATCTGAGCCAAGCGCTGATCAATTCAGACATGAGTGTCTCTGCCAGTGCTCAGGAAAGTGTGAGGGCTCTGCAAGTGTGGCTACTGGAGGAGGACGGGGATGGAAAGATGGAAAGGTTGGTCAGTGTTATAAAGCAGTGCACAACAGCAGAAAAGCTGTGTGCAGTAGAGTCTGGAGGAGGAGCAAGGCAGACAAACATGCCATCTCTTTCACAGGAGGCAGCAGAGGGGTGAGGTATGCAAGGCCCATCTGATTGACAGTTACCACCCTCTGGGCTGGGAAAAAAAAAAAAAACACAGGAAAAATAAATGAGGAAAAATGCTTCCCCCTCCTGAAATCAAAGCAAAGCAAAGAGCCTTACATGAGTATCAGATGTTTAACAGAAGCTGCCAGTGTCATCTCTGTGGGAAGGCCACATGGGGCGTCAGGAATGCACAATTTCTCAGTGTCCTCTGGCCCATCCCTGACAAAACCTCTGTCTCACTTGTATAGTGGCCTCTGGGAGGTTTGCCTGTGGCTTGGCTCTAGCACAGGTCATCCGTGTCTTGTACAAGTACAAAACTTCCATGTGCCTCTGAATTCAACATGGATGATGGCATCAAATATGCAGATAGGATCCCAGCTAAGTTCTTACTGGCATTCTGCCATGGGGCACTTACAGGGTGGGTCAGCTTAGGACAGAATTCCAGTTCTTGCAAATACCACAAGTGCTCCATCTCCCTGTGATCCCAGTTTTCAGAAGGGAGAGCATGTATATTATTGCTGGGGCAATAATCTCTAGCTTTTGGGCTACCTGTCTCCCACATGAAATGAGTCAGAGCCTCACAGCGTTGCCATACAGAAAGGCGGGTGACAAGATGGGACATAGGGGCTGGAAACCTGGATTCCTCATCAGAATCTGAACTACTACACAAGGAGCTGTGGCAGGAAAAATACAGCAGATACAGTTTTCCATTTCCTTTAGAGGATAAATGCAACAGCCCCCTCTGAACACACCCATACCTTTCAGGTGTACTGGGAGAAGTGGCTGGAGCCTACAGCAGAGTTCGCCATGGTTCCTGATACCAACTTCTATGACATCATTGTGCCCACAATGAACACAGTCTGAATGGCCTATCTGCTGAAGCTGTTGCTCATCAACTATAAGCCAGTATGTGCCCAGCCTTATCTTTGCTTTTTAGAGTTATCCTTGTTCTCATCAACAGCTACCTGATACGTTGAGATTATTTCCCACTCCCATGGATTTGTGTTTCTCTGCTCAGAAGCTGTGCCTAAGCAACAAGAGCTCTCCATTCAGTCCTTAGGCACCATGCCATCACTGCAAAGGAATGTCAACACTCAGGTGTTCAATCAAAATGCAGCAATTGCTAGATTGCTGCCCATCAAATTCTAGTCCATCAGATTCTACCTGTTTCCTGGAGTTCTATGTCCTACTTCTCTGATCAGATTCCTTCCACACCAAGAGATCTGTTGAATGGCTGTCAGGAGCAAGCCTTCTGTCTTCTCCCAGCCTTTGAATGCCTAAGGAAGCAGTAACTGCGTTTCCTCCAGCAAATGTCAGAGAGCTGAGAAGCACAGTCTGTATAACTGTGGTTATGCAGCTGATTGTGTTTCTAGGTTCTCTGCATTGGTACCACTGTCACAGGGAAGACTCTCACAATTACAGTCAAGCTTTTGAAGAACTTGCCTCTCAAATACATTACCCACTTCTTGATGTTTTCAGCACATACCTCCGCTAACCAAAGTCAGGATCTCATTGACAGCAAACTCCTTAAGAGGGAAGTTTCCTTCCTGTGTTTGTAAAGGCAGCATCCCTGAGTTCAGTGTTTCTATCAACTCAGCCATTTAGTTTTATCCTGAGACCTGAAGGGGCCCCAAGCACACACAGCAAATCTGAGCTGGGATTGTGAGAGCCCCTAATAACTTGATACGTTTGCAATAAAGTGAGAAGGATTAGTGAGGGTCTGTAAAAATTGCTCCAATTCTGGTTATTCCAGAAACACTCCATTTCACAGCACAGGTGTTTGCAAACCCTGGTGTGAGATATTTATAGGAAATGATGATATAGGAACTGATGAGGGGAGAAAACCTGGTTGCTGACCCCAATCCCACTCCCCATGGTTAACAGCTTCCCTGTTCCATGGTCAGCCACTGGTTTGAAGTTTCCAGCAGCACTGACATTCATTGACATTGTGCATAAGCGGGCAAAATTTCACTTATGTTTGGAAAAAAGCCAGTGCCTCAACCCTTGCTCCAAATCTTTCCTGTGCAAGGGCCCTTATAAGGAGTTACATGGAGTGAAAGTGTAAAGAGATGAAACCACTGCCCCAGGAAGCCTCTGGAGGAAAACTGCTTTTGAGCCAAGCTAAAAGTACTTTTTCAATAGGAGTTGTCCTGTGTCCTTACACAGTTTTGTCCTTACAGGCCGAAGGTTGTGTTTGGACCTCCAGTTGGGTGGTACTTCATATTTTTATTGATGACTTGAACATGCCCTTGCTGGACACATAAGGTGCTCAGCCACCCATCAAGCTGCTGAGGCAGTGGATGGACCGCTGGGGCTGGTACGACAGGAGGCAGATCAGTATGACCCAGATCCTTTGCCCTCTTGGCAGAAGTTGGCCTGTTGATAGATATGCTGATAGATAGGACGATCAGAGGACTGGAGCACCTCCTGTATGAAGATAGGATGAGAAGGTTGTGGCTGTTCAGCCTGGAGAAGAGAAGGCTGCGTGGAGACCTCATAGCAGCCTTCCAGCATCTGAAGGGGGTGTATAGGGTTGCTGGGGAGGGACTCTTCATTAGGGACTGTAGTGAGAAGACAAGGGGTAATGGATTCAGACTTAAACAGAGGAAGTTCTTTACTGTAAGGGTGATGAGGCACTGGAATGGGTTGCCAAGGGAAGTTGTGAATGCTCCATCACTGGCGGTGTTCAAGGCCAAGTCGGACATAGCCTTGGGTGATATGTTTTAGTGGGAAGTGTCCCTGCCCATGGCAGGGGCATTGGAACTGGATGATCTTAAGGTCCTTTCCAACCCTAACTATTCTATGATTCTATGCATACCCACTGTGGAGATTTGTGGTGAGGGTTTCGAGCTGCAACTTCACATTCATTCTAATTTTTCACTCTTCAAGGTGCTTTTAAGAAGCTGGTAGATACATATTTTGTCTGTGCCACAGGGTCTCCTGGAGGTGGAAAGAATGCTGTCACTCCATGCCTCACTCACCATTTCAACTACCTCTCCCTCATTGAAATGGAGGACAGCAGCAAGAAGGCTATCTTCTCCACCATCCTCAGCAGCTGGATGGGTAAGTTCTACCACCAGCTGCCATCTTCTCCTCATGTTGCAAGCCAACTTGATAATAATGGAGGTTGGAAGGGGAGGAATTAGTATGGATGACCTGATCAAAGTGTTGGAAGCTGGAACTTGCCTTAATTGCTTGAAGATGCTTTTGGGAAAGTGTTGTTTGAATCTTAGCAAACAGTGAAGCTCATACAGTTTAGTCTCAGAGTCAAACTCTGCTGGTGCCAATCAGCAAAATTCAGCTTTGTCTTTCAGAATTTCATAAGGAATCCTATAGTCTAGGCCTTTCAGAGAGGATTTTGTGATGGATGATGTAGACATCCTGCACCTCAGGATGTCATGTTTTTCATCTTTTTCTAGATGGAATCCTAGGAGAAAAAGTCACAGAGATCCAGTGGGTAAGAGAAGACAGATGAGAAAGAGAGAGAGAGGGAGATACTGCGAACAGAACAAGCTAATGGCCACAGCATGGCATAGCTTACCTGTGCTTTCAGCAGACAGACACTCGCCCAGACAACAGCCTTTTGTGGAAGCAGAGCCTTCTGTTACTTTCCATCTGCTCCAGCCTGTGGAGAGCTGGGCAGGGTGGATCTAAGCATGGCACTATAGCTACCCAGAAAAAAGTGGTTCATTTGGAGTGTAGTGAGTCATCTTGTATTTGACAGGGTGGGGATTTAGGATCATCTTTGCAAATGTGCCCTCATCTGCAAAAATGCCAATAGGAAGGAGCAAGAATAGTGAGCTATGAAAGAAGGAAAGCAGAGCTTTCTGAGTGCTAGCAATATTTACAAGCATCAGTACCTAACTGTGAGCTTGGCAGCACACTGAAGCACCTAACTGATTTAAAAATAAATTAAAGAATTTTGGAAAGAGTTGGAAAGTGCAAAGTGCTGGGGTGTCACAGAGCTCTGCTTCCCCAACACTGCTTGTAATAAACTTAACTGGGAGAAAAAAGCAAAAAACAGTATTTTATGCACTAAAACTGGCAGCTGTGTTTAAATCTTGCCAGACTGTTGCATAAGAAATTATTCCTCAGGGGCTTTGCATTTGCTGATCTCAATGAATTGCCAGGCAATTTAGTAAGAGGGCACTCAGCCCTTCTAGCTTAAAAGCAGCTGATACTCCACTGTGGGAGTATAAAGAGGGAGAAGGAAGACCTCTCAGAATCATTTCAGGTAGGCACCAATTACCCATCTGGCAGTGCCTCCTCTCTCCCTGGGGTGAATGAACTCTTAACTCCACAGAACTGTTGTGATGCATTCTTCCCTCCCCAGACCTGATTCCCTTTGGTCGGGAAACTCATTGGCAAACTGTCCACTGCAGTGAGCAGGTGCGTAGTCAGGTCCCTCCATAGTCTCTGCATAAGAAAGCAGAAAAGTGTGTTCCTGGCAAAGTCCTAGAAATACCTCTGCCACTCAGTTCCACCTGTCTGCATTGCCAGGACCTTCTCAACCCATAGTCACCACCTTTATATCCTCTCCACCTTCCTCTATCTCTGCAGCAGGAGCACTTGCAGTGAAAGATCTGAACAAGCCCTTGGTTGATGCCACTATTGGCATGTATTTGACAGTCACATCCCAGCTGCTGCCCACACCAGCTAAGTCACATTACACTTTCAACCTGAGAGACCTCTCCAAGGTGTTCCAGGGCATGCTCATGGCTGAGCCCAGCACTATCCAGGTGAGTCCTCCCATCAGCATAGCCATGCCACCCAGGGGAAGAACAGAAATGTTCCAGTGTAAGGAGCTCATTGGTGGGCCTACAAAGAGGCCTCACTTTCCTGATGGAGCTGTGGTTTGGTACTCTTCAATGAATGTGGTAACCTTCCCTTTGGCTATACTGCCTAATACCAGTGGTACACAGACATCCCCCACCACCACCCCAGCCTTTCCTTGGCATGGAAGCAGGTGAGTGGTCACAGGGAGTCAGTATGATACAGTTTGGCCATTCAGGGCTGGATGGAGCCATAGGGGACCAGCTAGGGGCAGAGGTTTGTCCTGTTACCAGCCTGTAGCAATGGAGGCTTCTGCCCCTTCAGCTCTTCTTGGACCTTGCTCTGGCTCCAGCCTGACCAGTAGATGTGACTTATGACAGGAAGTACTTGGGACCCTGGTTCTGTGCTGCACCTGAAAAAAAAGATCTTTCAAAAAAAAACAAAAACAAAAACCAGCAAAACCCACAAGAACTTCTGAAAACAGTAAAAATTAAATCAAACTGAGGGAAAGATAAGGACAAACAACATGAAATTTAAATCTGAGAGGAAGCCTGACATAGACGAATAGAGGGGGGATTAGCTGAAGCTGTAATGAGCTCTCTGCAAAGCAGCTGTTTTGACATGAGTTGATCTTGAGAGGAGAAGGCAATGCAGCTTCCTCTGCCTTGTTCTTTCCCCACTCCAGCTGCCTTCTAGCAGGAGTGGAGCTGGCCACACGCCAGACAGGAACCAGCTTTCCTGATACTGAGGCTCTTAATGCTTCTCTGCTTCTCCCAAGGGGGCTGTTTCTGGGGTTTCCTACCAGGACAAAGTGCAGCTGCTGAAACTGTGGTACCATGTGAGCTGCTGGGTGTTCTGTGATCACCTGGTCAGAAAGGGGGACCGCATGTGTTTTGACAACCTGATGAAGAGTGTGATGGAGGAGTTAGACACCACTTTTGAGGAGGTCATCCCCTCCCAGCCAGTTCTGTTTGGGGACTTCATGGATGCAGGTGCCCGTATCAAGCCATACAAAGCAATTGACAGCGAGGAAAAGGTAAGAACCTTTGGAATCATTATGATGTGATCTATATTTGCATCTTCTATATCTTTTGCAAACAAATGAAAACAGTTAATAGTAACCATGGGGCTGCTTGAATTGGAGGTGTCTGGAGTCACAAACCCTCCCAGGGCTCTCCTGTGAAATCCTACCCTAGATATGGATAGTGGGTGCATTTGATGTGATGGGAAGTTGAGGTGGAACAAGCTATCTCTGCATTGCCATACTGGGGGCAGCCCGCTATGCCAGATCTCCCAAGTGAACCACGCTTGGGACTGAAAAGTGAAATTTGCTGGGAAGAAATGGCACATTACTCCCAAGCAATATTACTTTTGCCATTAAAGACTTCACAATTGACCTTTACAAATAATTAATGTTACTGCCAGATTCCCTCTTGGAGAAGATACTGTGAGTACTTTGGTAATGATAATTAAGCAAAGGCAATGAGCAGCTTGTTTTGCACTTATTATCAGAAACAGATGATTATCCTGTTGTCTCTGCTCTTGTGATAGTGGTGTGGCAGGCACTGGTAATTAACTGAGCTTTCCAATCTCTTTTGCAAAGTAGCTAGGTCTGTCCCCCACTGAGGTGAGCGCAGCTGAGGCAGCCAGACTTACCAAGCTGCTGCACAGCAGCACAAGACTTTGGCATCTAGGCAGGGATCTCAGCACTGTATAAATTCCAGCTGATGTTGCTTGCCCAGGTTCACAGTGAGACCGCTGAGGGGGTAGGACCAAATCCCAGATGTCTTTATGCTTCATCTCTTGCTCTGGCTTGAGGGTGTTGTTGAAGAGAGCCCTGGGAAAGGCAGGAGAGACTGATCCTGCAGCTATTTCTGTGCAATGGCAGGACCAGGAGAGGAGTGTGCTTCCCTACCCACCTGCAGCCAGTAGTGTTTCTTTCCAGCACTTGCTTTTTCGATCCAGAATCCAAACCACAGAATGCAGCAGCAGGCAGTGGTCATCTGTAGAGTGAGGAAGATCTCCCATAGGGAGGCCCTGGAACAGTATGGGTCAGGTAGCCATAAGCTATTTTATTTTGAACTCTGCCTTGCTATTTCTCCAGGCAAACAGCACTGTTGGGAACAGCAGACCTCAGTCACTTGCTTGAGTTAGTTTAAGGCCACCTTTCAGCAGCTGCTGCCACCACCTCTAGCTAAATTCAGCTCAGTCCAATGGCAGTTGCTATAGGAGCATGAAGCAAAGAGAGCCATCACCTCCCCACAGGCAGCTACTCACACACCCTGCTGAGCCACCAGGATCTGCCCTCCCCAAGGCCTGTCTGTGCTCACAGACAGCCGACAGCCACCCACCTCCCGACCCCATTGATTTTATCTGGTAGCCACAATTGACTCTTTCTGCTCACAGCTGAAAGCTGTGATTGACGATTACCTGAAGGAGTCCAATGAAGGCAACACCCCAGATCTGAAGTTTGTGCTCTTCATGAATGCAATACAGCACATCTGTTGAATCAGACGGATGCTGCGGCAGGCTTCAGGGAATGCTCTTCTCCTGAGTGTTGGGGGAAGTGGGAGATACTCTCTCACCAGGCTGGCAACTCACATGTAAGTAATGCATTCCTATGTACATAACATGGAGCAGCTCTGTCAGGGCTGCTTCTGGAGAATCTCTTTTTCCTGCCCTTTCTGCTACTGGTTACATATTTTTATGATGGCTGACTTCTCAGACTTAACACTCAAGGGCTAGGGCTCAGTTAACATGCACATCTACAGTAGGAAAACTGGACTCATTGCCTGCTAGTAGCTTGGGTTGCTGTCGCAGGTGTCCAGTGAATGAGCAAACACAGCATGGTCCATGTCAGCTCACTGGCCTGTGCAGCACTCAGGGGGATAGACAGGGACTTCTTCCTGGGAGCTGAGCAGTAGAAAGACAAAGACAGGAGCTACTAGTGACCAAGTGATACTGGCAGCCTGTCAAGTAGGACTGGTGAGTCTTGGGAGTCAAGGGGCCTTAAGTAGAAAAGGGAATGAGGCTGAGGAAGGAAATTCCTCCAGCTCTGTAGACAGGGTGTGATCCTAGAGGAATGCAACCACAGTTCCCAGGTGCACCAGCCTCTGAGGGCAGCATCACAAAAAAGTTGAGTTCAACATCAATGTTGAGTTGTACCCTCTCTGCTCTGAGGCACTGAGCACAAGAAGGAGTGTGACTCTTAGATTATGGAGTTGTAGTTCTCCTGGTTTCTAGCGAGCTCGGGTATCTCTGGCTTGAGTGAAACATGCTCTCATGTTGGCGGCTCAACATGCACAGGGACAAGCATGTGCTCAGGACGTTGCAGAAAAACAATTTGCTTGAGTTTGCTCGCCCTGGATCCACAACACATGCTCAAAAGTGATAAAAGAGGAGATTTTAATTTGCTGTAAATCCACAGGCATCTCTTTCCTTTAGGGCAGATTATGAGTGTTTCCACATTGAACTGTCCAAAAATTATGGCATGACTGAATGGCAAGATGATGTGAAGAAGATCAAGAGTAAATCTGTATGGTTCAGCGCTTCATAGTGTGCAGTGGTAGGCTGTAGGCTTTGTGTTATTAAGGCATGCTTGGTGACTATCGTAACAATAAAATACTGTGCAGAGAATCAGAGTATTCACTCTAGTTCAGCACACATATGGCACTGCCCTCTCTTTCCACATGCTTGCCAAAGAGAGGTGGTTTTGCTGTACGTAGACTTAAAAGCCCCTTGAATATCCAGTGCCAAGAATGCAGTAATTTATGTTTAACTGAAGAGGGGCTATGGGGATGCTGGGGAGGGACTCTTCATTAGGGTCTGTAGTGATAGGACAAGGGGTAATGGGTTCAAACTTAAACAGGGGAAGTTTAGA
>JAOEHX010040433.1:11388-28816 GCA_025448015.1 Bolborhynchus lineola | reverse complement strand
TATTATTGGTGGTAGCAGCAGTGGTTTGTGTTATACTTTAGTTACTGCACTGTTCTTATCTCAACCCATGGAAGTTGTATCCTTTCAATTCTCCTCCCCACTCCCTCAGGACCAGGAGGGTTAAAAAGAAAGGGGAGTGAGTGAGTGAACTATGTGGCTGGCTGGACCTAAACCATGACAGGTACAAAAATACAAACAGGGAGACCTTAGAGCAGCCTTCCAATATTTAGAGTATCCAACAAGAAATCCGGAGAGGGGTTTTTGACAATGGCCTGTAGTGACAGGACAAAGGGGAATGGCTTGAAACTGCCAGAGGGGAGATTTAGATTTGGTATTAGGAAGAAGTTCTTCCCTGTGAGGGTGGTGAGGCCCTGGCACAGGTTGCCCAGAGAAGCTGTGGCTGCTCCATCCCTGGCAGTATTCAAGGCCAGGTTGGATGGAGCTTGGAGCAACCTGGTCTAGTGGAAGGTGTCCCTGGCTGTGGGAGGGGTTTGGAACTGGATGAGCTTTAATGGTTTATTACCCAAACAAGTCTGTGATACTACGATTGTATGACTATGAATATTTCTGATGAGGCCCCCTCAGTAATTTTATGAAAGAAATGTATGGACACAGAGAATAAATCTCCTTAAGAAGAGGAGACAGAGTAAAAAGAGAAGATTCTGTGTGATGGGGAGTCACTCAATCTAGGTAATTATGCAGTCAGAAGGTAAAAGACAAGACTTGAGGAAGTGGTGAAAGAAATACCTTCTTCACATGCTGACAGCTCTTCCAAGAGGTTTTCTTGAGTGGGTGAGGGTATGAAAGACATGGCCAGTGCCTCTGTCATGGCTCTGCAACATGGTGGGCAAAGAAGAAGCCCCCCCAGGTCTGTCCCCAGCTTTCTAACCACTCCCAGTTTCACTCAGTTTGCCTGTAAATAGTACAGCTATGCTGATGCTCCTGCATCTAACATGGCTGTAAAAGTGGTGCTTATGACCACACTCCAGGTACAGTTTACAGAACAACTTTTCTTCAGTTTACAAAGTAAAGCCAACAGCTTTAATTCTCCTTAAAAACAAAAATGATTGAGGAAGCACACAATTCAGAGTGGCTTGGTGCAAATCTTTGCAAAGTCACAGACACAAAATCAAAATAATTAAAATGATACATACATGTAAACCAAAAGAAATTCAAGTTAAAACCAGGACTGGATTTCTGTTAGCCCTAGAGATGATCCAAGAATATGTCAGGAAATAAATAAAGCATTCTAATTGCACCATAAAAGAGGTGCTGCTCA
Organism: Bolborhynchus lineola; assembly: GCA_025448015.1. Lineage (NCBI taxonomy): Eukaryota > Metazoa > Chordata > Aves > Psittaciformes > Psittacidae > Bolborhynchus > Bolborhynchus lineola. The sequence goes on along the minus strand of JAOEHX010040433.1, from coordinate 27,537 downwards.
CTGATCCAAATGGTTTGGGTTGCTATAGAAAGCAAATGGGTTAGAATAGAAATGGAAAAAAAGAAAACCATTCATAAGAGTGAACTGAAATGCTGCAAGGCTGGCATGGTCTACTAGGCTTGGCTGTTACCACAGAGATTCTGAAGCTCCACCACAATCCATGGCCACTCCAGGGCAGATTCTATCAAATAATTTGGCCCGGTCACTCCAGTTTGTGAATAGGAGGGCAATTTATCCTCAAATCCATCTGAAGGGAAGACTGCTTAAAACCACATCTTCCTGATCTCCGCTGGACTGTGCACACTCTGAGGAGGAGGAAGCCAGCACAACTGTATCTCTCTTCTTCAACAGATAAGCACAGATGGTGATCAAAACACTGGGCATTTCCACAGAGGCCAATAGTTAGGGTGCCTTAAGTGGCTGCAACAAAAAAATCAGGCCCTTGCAAGTATCTCTTTCAAGATTTGCAAACCGCAGGAGACAAGGCAATACCCTTGTTTACAAAGGAAGTATGACTTGTGCTCGTCACTGGTATTTCTGATGCTTTGCTACCAAATAATTATCTGCTTTCTGTTTTTTACTAAAGCCAAATCCTGACAGGTTGGAGCTGTATTTTTGATGGAGCCAGTGGAGTAGGAGATGTTTAATGCCCAACAGAAGCAGGGCAAATTCTGCAGTCAATGTCATAGCATGCAAAAAAATCCACCAAAACCAAACATCCTGAAGGTTCATCCTAAACTTCTGTTTCCTTGTCAAGATATATCTATTTACAGCCAGTACCACAGAGACTAGATTCAAGTGGCAGTGGTGTTACATCCTTATTTTTAATGGGATTTGACATTTAGGGCAGCATTTCGGTTCACCTCTAAGCTTGTAATTACACTTGCAAATCTGCTTAGCAAGACATCAGCAGAGCAACCTAGGGGATTGCTCAAACAGATGGGTTCTGTTCCCATAGAAGCAGCATTTGAGTACCAAGTGATGCTACAGAGCCGACAGTGCATGCTGCAGGGCCCAACACAGACACTTGCAAACTCGAATCACTCATAATCTTCAAAATGAAAAGCAAGACTGCAAAGAACCTTCACTTTATCTTAAAGGCAACACTGCGCTGAGTCAGATACCACTGGAGGTCAGGAGCACTTCATGAATACACTACTAGCACAGGACTCCTTTCTACTACCTGTCAGTTATCTGTGATTTCACAAGTGCTAAAAAGAACCAGAGCAGCCCAAGGACGAAATCATTTGGAATCATGACGGGCCAGTGCTGAGGAAGCACCTTTATGCCTCACACACAAGTGCAGGCTCTGCCCAGTGTCTCTTTCCCAAAGGAACCCATGTGGATTTCTCCTTTCATTGTAGCCCTCCAACAACATTTTGAGAGCAAATTGGTGCAAAATGCCAAGATGCTCAGTACTATATATTCCCACAAATTATACACTTACACATCCTTTACACCCAGCACCCCCAAAGATGTCACTGGAACCAAATAGAATAGATACGAAGTACTCAGCTCAGCTGACACTCCATGGGTTCTCTTTGGGTCTGGGGCAAAAAAGATTGGATCTAGATTTTTCATCCATGCCCATGGGAGGCAAAGTGAAGGATCTCCTTCTCTCACAAGCCAACTGAGCAGACCTTTCTGCAGGATGCAAATAGTTTCATCCCTGAGTTCAACTTTAAAAGAGAAAAACACCATTCTCAGCCACCCCTGGCTCCAGGAGCAAAGAGGACATTTAGCACAGAGCACTCTGCTGCAGAACAAAGAGCAAACAAGTAGCACAAAGCTGGAAGAGATGGAGAAAACCAGAGAGGCTAATTTGTATCATAACAAAGAAACAGAAGGAAACCTGAGGTTTTGAACTAGTATAGGGAGAAAGCTTACAGAAGAAGTGTAGACCGTGCTCATTTGGGAACAGCCTGGTACTGTCATCAACAACGATCCCAGACAAGCAAGAAAAACAAATGTAGAGAGTACTAGCAAATCCAGGGAGTGCTTCTAAAGAAACAGAAAATCCCTCAAGGCCATTTCAGTGACAGGAGCAGTTTGATTTTTTTTCATTTTTTGACTCCATCAGGGATGACACAACACATTGAATATACATACAGTTCTCTCCTCAGCAAGACTTCTAGCTGGCTGATGTGCAGTTCAGCTCAGCAGGGTCCTGCCTATCTGCTGCCATGACTCCCTCTGGCCCATCAGGAATACTGGGTTCGCTGGAGCACTGCCTGTGGCTAAAACTGGGCTGCAGGAGTAGGCATTTATCAGTACTGTCCGATTCCTCAATCACAATTCCTGTATGCATCATGGAGGCCATTGCCAGGAGCTGAATATCCGAGTGAGCATTGGCAACAGTGTGGCGGCGGATGCTACCGCATTTCTCCAGGTAAGCCTCACCGTCCTGCTCTGTAAGCGGGGTCAGGGCCATCTCGCCAGGCTGTCGGCTCGTCACCAAGTGAGATGAATAATTTGGTGCACCAGTCTTGGGACGGGATCTGGAGTACCGTCTCTCTGGAAGAGAAAAAAGAAGCAGGAAGGGTCAATAGGGCACAGACAAAGCATTGCCCCAGGTGCTAGGCTGGCCTTCCAACCTTATTACTACCAGGTTATGTGGTACTTAGGAACTATCTATCTCCTGCTAATGCTGGCCTTCAGTAACAAAGAGGGCTGGTATGGAAACACAGAATATCTCACCTCATTACCACTGTGTGCGCATTAGTTACGAACTATTAAATTAGTTACAAATGATCTCCTGCTATTATTGGTAAGGTCCTGGCAGAGGTTGCCCAGAGAAGCTGTGGCTGCCCCATCCTCAGTGGTGTTCAAGGCCAGATTGGATGGGGTTTTGAGCAACCTGGCTTAGTGGAAGGTGTCCCTGCCCATGGCAGGGGGCTGGATCTAGATAAGCTTAAGATCCTTTCCAACCCAAACCTGTGATTCTGTGATTACTGTCAGGGGTTTGGGAAGGAGCGATCTCCCATCCTGTGGTATGGCAACAGTGCTGCTGCCCATAAGAGAAGTAATGCAATAACTACTAAGCGCAGCAAAGGGACTTCCTTTAGCATCCTGATGGTCTCCTCTTTTACCCAGTGAGGTGAGGACCAACTAGGAGCTCTCATGTGCAGGTTTCCTAAAGCAGCACAAGTCCAAGAAACATTCTGTGAGGATGTAAATTGCTGTCACATTCTCTAGAAAATTTCTCACAGGAGATGCCAATAGCTGGTGTCAACATGATATTCCTGAAGATTGCATTGCACTGGCTCTCCAGCTCCCTAGGGAAAGGTGACTCTACTAGCATTATCCCACTGTATTTTTAAAAGATTATGCAAGAAAAAGAACATTTTATCCACTTTAAAACATCAGATTTGAGGGCTGGACACTGCAAGTCCTAACAGCACACAGCAACAGCCCACAACATCTAGAAGGCAAATGCATGGAAGAGAAAGGCAGGACTTTTGGAGCACAGGTTTAAAACTCAAACCTAAGATGCAGTCCTCAGCCCTGTATCATTTCAATTCTGACAGACAGCTTTAAGAAAAGCACAGGTCTGAGTATGTCCCTTGGCTTGCTGTAATTCAGGTTGAATTAGACAGTACTTTTCACCTGCTGCCTTCCACGGCCATGCAGCATGCTATGTGGCATTAAACACCTCATGTGGTCTATTTGCAAAACAGCTGATAAACCTGTTCCCTACCTGTTTTCCTGTTTCTCACCAAATTCCTTGAAGTGCACGCTCTCATTTCATAAAGCCATAGAATCATAGAACGGTTTAGGTTGGAAGGGACCTTAAAGTTCATCTAGTTCCAACCCCCTGCCACGGGTGGGGACACCTTCTGCTACACCAGGTAGCTCAAAGCCCACCAAGACTGCAGAGCCTAAGAGACAGAGTAACAAAATACAAAGCAACATACTTGTAACTGAAGGTTATAAAAGAGTTTTGGAAGCTTGCATCAGGAAGAAAAGCAGAAAACAACTATATGCTGCTGCAGAGAGGAATAGGTGAGCAGCCGGAACTCCACCACTGGCAGCAGCCAAGTTATGGCAGCACGTCACTTGACTGCTGCTAATAATACATTCATTCTAAATGGTTCATGCAATGCTTAAGAATATGGGCAAACACTTATTGGCTGGTTACAATAAATATACTCTTTAGTTGTCACCTGCATCTCAAGCCACAACAAGCTGTAGTGTTGGACCTGACTCTTTTAAGGAAAAAATATCCAGAGATTATTTCTGTGCAACAAAATTAAAATCCTTCATGAGAAGCAGGTAAAAATTAGGATGAACTCTGAATATTCACTTATTGCTTTATTTTTCCCCATTTACTTTCTTGGCCACAACAGGCAGTCTCTTAAGTTAGCTGTCATTCATAGTTTGACTAGGAATGTTATTTCTATTTTGGTGCATTATGGACAGGAATATAAACTGGGAGGAATTTTTTAGGATTTTTTGCCAGCAAACTCAAATCAGTAGTGATGTTAGGTTTAACACATCAGGCATAAAATACAGTGTGGTTGTTTTATTGTCTGCCTTATTCCCTCTACGAACTCACTCTGTGAGCTATTCTTGTCCTCTTTCATACCCATGCCTGCTGCATTCCTCTCTCACTTTAAATCAAGTTTAAGATACTTAAAGCCTTATGTGCATCCATAGCTGTGATCAAACATTATAGTTCCCAGCACTCATTTGTCTTAAAGGCTCTCCAGTCCAGACAGCTGCTTGGCCTCTGCAGCATCTCTTGAGAGTCAAGCACATTCAAAGCTCAACAATCCATTTCTAAAAAGCTACTAGAGGGAACCTACCGGGCTTCATCATCATTAGAGGCTGCCCAGTGAGAGAAGAAACTGGTTCTGAGAAAGCAAAAAGGTGACAGAAGGAGGGACAGAGGGAGAGAATAAGATTCGATTAGAAGTGGGACTCAATGAAAAGAACCAACTACCACAGCAGCACTTTGAAATACCAAGAATATTTGCAGAGAAGTGCTGCTCTGCTGTCAGCGTTGTGTCATGCAAACAGAGAACTTAATTCTTTCCTCTTGCTCAGCACAGGGTGGAGTCAGGGCAAAAGGCCACCTTGGAAATACACACAAATAAATGACAGCTAAACCAGAAATAAATACAACTATATTAAGGCACATAAACTTTACAAGGCCAATCCATGTGAAAATTTGCTTTTGTCACTAATGACTTGTTCAGCTGGTGGAAATCCAGGATGGTTGGAAACTTCAGTACAGGTCAGAAGGCTACCTTCCAAACTATCCCAGCAGCATGTAGGTGTCCATAAACAGCGAAGCAATCAAGTTAGTCAAAACTCAACTTTTTAGCCTAGATTTAAGCTCCTGATCAGGTCAACAAATCAATGTTGAACTGTATAACCATGCTCACTTGCACAAAAGATATCTAACTGCTTAACAACCACAAGAACAAAAACAAAGAGCCACAGTTGGCCTGAAGTGATACCATGAGTTTTTAGAGGCACAGATCATCTGAGTCATGATAAGTCCTTTGAGTGCAAGACCATATTTTCCCCTGTGCTGCTAAGGTGTACTAAAAGACAGGTTGTGCATCTCCAGCTTGCTACAATCTGCATCTACACAAAGGCTAAAGCTTATAAAAACAGAGGAAGACTAGAGCTTTCTTTATTTGTTCTATTTAAATCTTCTCAACTATCAAATCAGTACCACTACACCGATTTTCTAGCTAGCTAATCCATTCTGGCTGGCCACACGTGTAAGCAGAGCTCCTGGATCATGCGTGGAGGAGTTTTCCACAGTAAGTATCCATTTCCTGAAGTGAAGTGCCAGTTGTCTCACCTAGACTCATTTATCCACAGTTTAAATACAATTTTTTAATTTTATTTTTTTTTAAACAGTTTGAGTTTGAATGGCTTGAGTTGGAAGGAACCTTAAAGCCCATCTAGTTCCAACCCCATGCTACAGGCAGGAAGACCTTCCACTCAGCCCTGTTGAATTTCATGAGATCTGTTAATGGTCCACCAAGTGGGCCAAGATGTTTTAGCCTTTGATTTCTGTTTCTCATGGAGCCATGCACTGTCAACTTTCTAGCACTGCCTCACACCCCAACAAGAGCTTCTGTATGATGCACATGACTTACCAAGCAAGCAGGTGCTACTAGAGAAGCCATGATCCTCACACAAACCCAAGTACGGTGACACTACTTGCTTGACGAGTTCTTCCAGCTGTAGGTAGCCCTCACTGGGTCCAGCAGGCTCATGGACACTCTGAAATTCAACCGTTAAAAGCAACATTATTCTTACCTACTTCTGAGTAAGGTTTTTGAGTAAAGCCTGGCATCTGTCAAATATCTCTGCACTGAAATAATTCAACCATATCAGTACACCACTTGGAGAAGCACAGCTGTTAAGTCCAAATGGAGCTTTTGGATGCTATTCTGGTCCACCTCCATGTTCAAGTCATAGCTATAACCCTACAGACACCATGTACAGACACCATGTACCTAGCTGTCTTTTTTTCTGACCAAGGGATAGGTAGGTACAAGGTACACTCACACCAAGGATTTGCTAGTTCTACCAGGAAATAAATCTTCATAGAAAAGCCTTAACATATCTTTGGCAAAACACTGCTCCTTTCCTAGGCAGGACTGCAAGAAAGGCACCCTCTGTAGTTCAGCTTACAGCTGTGAAGATGGTAGATAACACTAACCAATTTAACAGTAATTTCAGAAACTGTACACAGGCTTAACTTCCTGCTAAGCCTCAGGAAGCTTTTCTAACACCCTCTTTGCCCTTAAGATTCTTTTATTAAAGTATTTCAGGGAAATTAAGTTGATGCTTTAGTATATTCTGCTATTGAAGTCTGGGTCGCAGGGAACATCAGAACAGCAAGAACTCACAGAGAAATAGCAGCTTAGCCACTTTGCAGTTTTGATTGCACTTGAGGAAGTTTTACTCCCTGCCACTCTTTATAATGTACACTGGAGAAGAAATAAAACGGGAAGAAATCCAAACAGCCACCTGGTTAACATGGTATTTTGCAGGACTGTCAGGCTGGGTTACATAAAAAGATAAACTAGCTGGTAGAGTAGACTGTGTTTGGCATGCTTGGGAAATATTCTCTTGAGGTCTGCATGAAAAAGTTAGTCCTCCCAGAAGGTCTGGGAGAGGCCTTTGGAAGATGTGTAACATTTTGCCTGCTGCCAGAATGTACTCTCCCTCTCATGGGAGGTCCTGCTTAGCATCCCAGCCAGCCAAGGCACTGGTGTCAGGCAGTTGGCAGTCACAGCTCATCCAAATTCCACAGTTCACTGTGATGGAGTCTCACCCTGACATGGTACAGCTGAGAAATGAGGAGAACCAGGGCACAAAGAGGTCTTCAGAAAAGCTGGGAGATGAAAATACATGTGGGGAAAAAAAAAGAAACTCCTATGACTGTTCCTAGCTGGAGAGGAGAGATACCAATGAAAATACAAATACCAAAGAGCAGAAGCCATCCTTGTCATGGCAACTTCCTTACCTGTTCCCAGGGAAACTCTGGACATTCAAATTCAGCTCTCATCTCTACACTTAGCAGTCCCAAATTAGCACACATTGCTTCCCCTTCACCACACTGTCTTCCCTCCTCATTCTCCTTTCCACTTCAATGAGATTGAGATAACCAAGGGGAGTCAGACAAAGAACAGAGGCTCCTCACCTGCAGAACTAGCAGCATCTGGACAATGGAAGCTGGAAGCTTTTTCTGGACCAGAGGAAGAATTTCTTCCAACTTTACTTTTAGCAAGACCAAGTCTCTGAAGCCAAGAAGAGCAATCTGACGGATTGTCAACTCCTGACCCTAAAAAACACAGAAAGCAAAGTCCAATAATTGGTGAAGAGATGGGTAAGCATCACATCAACACATGTACGCACACAGAGAGTGTTTATTCTGCCCTTGCTGCTTTGGCAAAGCACCCCAGCTGATAAGGTTGAGGATTCATAGTATTCTTTGGTCACTTCCCTCTCAGTCTCTGTCCCACACAAATTCTGATATAAGTAACATCTCACCTGAAAGGCCACTAGGTTTAGAGTAAGGCCAAAATGGGTCTGTATTTCACCAAAAGACTACATATTCATGAAACTAAACTGTCACTCAATTTGTTCACAACATCCAAAGGCCAGATGGATGCAGCTCCTGCTTTTGAGCTGAGAAACCAGAAAAGGTCTGGTAGGGAAAGAGGTTAGCACAGAGTATTCTTTAACTAAGCATATATCTGCTCTGTGCTGGATTCTCTTTTTGGTCAAGGTCTACACTTTAGACCTTGCTGATATGACAAAAATCCACAAGTCAGTCCATTACAGGTTTTAGGATTCAGGCTACAGCAAAGCTAGCGAGACCACTTGTACCAAACATCATTTTAAAGAGCAACAGCTTTGATCATTTTAAGGAGCAAAGGGGTGCCCTACATCCTCCCTGTTACTCTCCTACATCAACAACACAAGTGAGCAGGCTTAACAGATGAAGATGATGGAATATTTCTCAGCATCCTTAAACACATTTGGACTCTGTTAGGCATTCGGGTGTTACTGCCTTTCCCTCTGCTATGCTTAAATCCAGACAGCTTTCTCCTGCCCCACTGCAGGTTAATGGCAGAAATTTTCTTTCCAGCCCTGCCCAGCAATTTCTAGCCTTAAGAATTTCTCTTGTTCTTCCCAGTACATTAATCTCTGCCCCATGGTCTGTTTGGGAATCATTTTATGGTCTCCATAACACACTCAACATGGCAAATATTTAGCTGGAAGGAATTAAAAGCAGTTAATTGTTAACTCGTAATGGGTTTAATGTCATAATTAACAGCATTAATATGTAAATACAAATTAAATCCAATACTCTGGAGGGCAGCTCTCTCAAAATAAAAGCACTTTGCTGTTTTAAACCATCACTGTATTTAGAAACACAGAGGTGTAGAAAAGACCAGTACATATCTCTGACCTATATCTCAACAGCTGCACACTTTTTATTTATATCATGCAGTTTAGTCCCATTAACTTCATACCTCATTTCAAAATGCAAACATCTTGTCATGCCAAACAAAACAAAATCTGCTATTCTTTTTCCACACCAAGTAGTTACATCAACAGCTGCAACTATATGAAAGCCAGTGACCTGTTTACATAGTTTCCCTCTGTACAGCAATTTAACCAACTTGGCTGGCTTAAAGGTCATGTTTCTGTAACAGCTAGGAGCCTCGGGTTGAAACTTAGCTGAAATAGGAAGTTAATTCTAGTTACTACCTTTAGTATCCTACGCTTACACATTCAGCTGACTTTCATTCTGAATGGGCAGTCTCTGAAACCACAGAAGGGCACAACCAAATAATCACATTGACATTTGCAGCAAAGAACAGGGAACCAACCACAAACTGACTTTCCCATCTTCCAGGTTAGCACATAAAGAACTGCAGCTTGGTGAAAAGATTTGCTAGATGAGCTCTCTTCACATGCGGTGACATGATGTATAAATAGGAACATACAGTACCCTTTTCAGAGGAAGAGCCCAATCTTGGTTTTAGGGCACTGGCCTGGGATAAGAGCAATTTCTTTATTCCTTGCTGCACCAGCAGCTCTCTCTGTTGCAGCCTAGGAGAGCTCACCCAGAGTCAAACTCTTATCATAGCATCACAGAATGGTTTGGGTTGGAAGGAACTATAAAGCTCATATAGTTCCAACCCCCTGCCAAGGGCAGGGACACCTTCCACTAGATCGGGTTGCTCAAAGCCCTGTCCAATCTGGCTGTATTCTTGGATGTATTAAGGTGGTTTAAATCCGTACATTTATGTAGGCTACAGAGCTTTAAATACGCTGTCTGTCACATTTCAGTTCCTCATCTGTTAAACAGCAACACTCCCCTAACTTCACAGCTTCTGTGAAATAATTCTGACTCAGATATTGTGACATGACAAATACAGTAAAAAAAGCTATGCTTTCAAAGAACTTCAACATCCCATAGTAAATCTTTCACCACCTAGTTACTACCAAAACCTGCACCCACTGTACAGTAACTTTTGTTCAGTTTCTCATTAGAGACACTTAATAGGAGTGGAATAAATTTTTCTGGTAAGTGGCAGAATTATTAGCATCAGTGGCTATGACAGACAAGAGAGGAAATTATAAATGTGCAGTTTTACCTGCCAAACACCTACCTTTAAGCATCTGCAGCAGGAAAGAATAAAAATAAACACAGCAGAAAGGTTAGTACCTGTTTTTGCAGAAGTCCTTTCTCTTTTAGGAAATGCCAGCTTTAACAGGATTAGAGCAAAAGGACAACCTTTGAGCTTTACCTGCTGCCTTTCAAACAATAGAAGAGGAAACAATTTTAAAGTGCTCTGGAAAGCAGTGTCTTGCAATAGAGACAGAAGTCAAGAGGAGGAGGGTAGCATTTCCAAGAACATCCGTCTCCTCATGAGGTACATTTTCCTTTTCCTCTCATGGAAAAGAAGATCAAAATAGGCTGGGGAGGTAATTGCGCTGCCTGTACGGAAACCCTGACTAAAACTACATTTAAAAATGATACAGCTCAACACTTCCGATGGGATACTCACAACTTTCAAAATGCTCAGTAAACAGGTTTTACATGAAGGTGTTCATTCATCCTCTACCAATAGATTTACTCGTCCCCTTATTAAAGCTTAAAAAAAATCCCAATAGAGGATTTTCCAAAGGCACAACTGGGACATAAGCCCTCCAAAAGTAGTTAGGGTGAGTTAGACACATTTGTTCCTTATCTAGTCTTCAGACTTGTCTGTCTGAAGACAAGTTGCTAATTTTATCATTTGCACCAACAGTCCCAGCAATTTAAAAGAAGAAGAAATAGAAATACGAATGGCACAGAGCTTCAGCCTAGACAACGTATCTTCCAATAATTTCAGCATTCAAGCTTAGACAAGAACAGAGAGAAGGCAGATAAATGGGAATAAATTCAGCTCAAACTATGCTTGCCCAGTAGATTTTAGCAGTTCTTCTTACACAGTTAATGCTACTCTACTTCCTCCCAGATACAGTTTATAGGTTTTGAGACCTGTTTAGCCAGTGGCCAAAAAGTGCTGCTGGAACAGAAGTTTTTATGTGCTGATAGCAGATAGTGTTATTACATTGCCTCACCTCACTGAAGACTGAGTTATAATTAAAGTTACCTGGACTGGGTAGAATATTGCCTGGAGTGTAGGAAGAGTCTCTGTAAAATAGTGATCCCAGATTTCAGACAGGACATCAATGCGATCCTCACCTATGAAAAGAGATTTGGACCAAAAGCTTTAGCAGCAGGAACACCAAAATCAAGCTGAATTTTCCCTCTACTCTCAAACCCTCCAAATAAGAGATACAAACCCACCCTTCACAGTTTCCATCCAAAACTGCACATCACTCAGCTGAGCTTCACCTTAACAGGCAGAGATACAAGACTGTGCCCATAAATTGCTTTGTCCCTTACTGCAAAGAAGACAGCTCTGTGTGAAACATGAGACGAATTCCAACAACGAAGTGAAACTTCTCTTTAATCGGAGGCCTTGACTCTGCAGCAAAGGACTGCAAATCTCACAGCTCACAGTTAGCATGCTCAACTAGCATGGGAGCACGGCCATGTGTTACTAGCTGAATCTGGCAGGTAAATCATAGAATCACAGAATGGTTTGGATTGGAAGGGATCTTAAAGCTCATCCAGTTCCAACCCCCTGCCACAGGCAGGAACACCTTCCACTAGACCAGGTTGCTCCAAGCCCCATCCAACCTGGCCTTGAACACTGCCAGGGATGGGGCAGCCACAGCTTCTCTGTTCAAACATCAGCACCTCCCTCTGCCCTAGGCCTGTACTCAGCTGCACCAAGCTCAGGCTGATAAATGCCTGAGGATAAGAGCTGTTAGCAAAGCTGGTCTGCAGCTGGTGGCAGCAGCGCTGGAAAGAGCATGGTGCTGGGTTTCTTCCTTTGTGGGTAGTTGTGGGGAGGGAAAGGGCTTTGTGACTTCAGCTTTCCCAGCAGGACAGCACGTACTATCCTTGGACAGTTTGTCCTTTGGAAAATGAATCACCATTTCCAATTCTATGGCATTCCCAATACCTCTGTGAGGAACCAGGGGAGATCCCTCCTCCTTTCTGAACCAGGTGGTACTGCGTTTTTAATATAACCCTGTATTACATTATATGTCTGTGTGCTATCTTCCAGAGGTGGTGGTGAGGGGAAAGCCCGGTCTAATGAGCTTAAAAGCCGCCTGCCCTGCCCTAGCAGAGTTCTCTGCTGGAGGTTTCCTGAAGCTGAACAGTCGTGGCTTCGTCCCTGGGCTACTCCCACATCCAGTTCTGCAGCAGGACACCACTGCACCATGGTACCCCATGTCCCTCACCTAAGAAGGGCTTAGATGGAATGAAGCATGCAAAGCACTTTCTGAGCAGAACAGCCTAAGAGCCACAAGTTCCTGCCTTACCAGCTGTATGAGGCGTCCCTGCCCATGGCAGGGGTGTTGGAACAAAGACCTTAAGATCCTATGAGGGTTTCATGCAGCAAGCACAGGTAAATGCTTAGGGTTGGCACAGCTGCAGATCTCTATCACAAGTTCATTTTTACCATGCTCACAGCTTCCCGAAATACCATCTTTGTTCTTAACCGCTAAAGCATCCCTGTCCCAGCAGATGCTGAAGTGAAACCTGGGCAGAGAGGCTGGATTTGCGCGTGCAGAGCTGGCTCTGGCCTCTGCTGCCACCCCTGCAGCAAGCCCAGGGCAAAACTCAGCACCCTGCAGACCAGGTCCATTCCCCCCGGCCCCAGCCAGAGCATGCAGAGCTTGCACCAAAGGCTCTGTGCTGGGAATGTGGCCCACAAAAGGACACTCAAAGTCAGGGGACCGTGAGGACTCATAAGCTACAGGCAGCACAGCATCCCCCCCAGTGCTGCAGACCTGCAAGGGCTGGTTCTTCCAGTGAGATGGGGCTGTGGGCTGAGACACGAGGGTCTGAGGGCTTCCTCTGCAGCTTCTCTTTCCAGTCTCAACAGACAGAACAAGGAGGAAAGACAAAGGGGCCAAATACTTTTCCTTCCTGGACCTCCTGCAAGAGAAGCAGCGAGAGCAGAGGCATGATGGTGCCCAGGCCAGAGGGTTTTGCAACTGTGAGGCCAGAATGGCCTCTGGATCAAGGTCTCTGATGCCCAAACCTTCTTGTCAGTGCCTGGCCTCGGGCTGCCTGGCTCTGCTGGGAAGGAAGGGCTTCTGGAGCCCCGTCAGCATTTGCAAAGGACACCATTCTGTTCACACCATGGTTTGAACACCAGTTCGTGCCTCAGAGAGCACTTCACGTTCCTGGTGTCTCCAGCTCCCTGTGTGCATTGCCTGTGCCTGCCTCTGAAAGTCAAACAAAGCCATCTGCAAATGGATGGCTTTGGTGATCAAGCTCCAACTTGCCCCATCCCCCCCCCCAATGTCTTGAGCTCCTCTCAGAGTAAGGGCCCTTTCTTCACCCTCACCTTGTTTCCTTCCTCCCGAACAGCCAGCAAAGCTGAGAGAGGATGGTCTCCAAGGAAGACCTGAGCAGAGCGGAATGGGCTCACTGCTGTTTCTGTCATGGGAGAACATGTGGGAAGTGGTTTTGGTGGCTGCCAAGTGTGATCAGTTTAAGAGATGACCAGCGGGTGAAAACCCACGTCCCTCCAAGCGAGCCCATGCCCTCCCCACCACGCAGCCAGCCTGCAGGACTCCCAGGGCAGAGATTTGTCCTACAGGGATGACATGCCTGAAAATATGAAGAATGGGGACGAGGACATGGAATCTTTCCATGCCCACATTAGTACTGGCATACTTGTTATAGGTTATAATACCAGTGATAGCTTGGATCATATTGCAAGGTTTCTTTTGAGGAGGAACTTGGGGGAAAAACAACCAATCTGCTAGTTCGGCAAGAGATTATTGTAAGAAAGGCCAAGGGGTTTGGCACTGGCAAAAGCTGCTTTATGTTTGCGAAATAATAAGATGACACCACTATAAAGAGCTGCTTTGAACACTTTACTCTTCATAAAGCGTTTTCTAATCCTCTTGCTGTTCTAAGAACAAAGGCTGCGTGCTGGCTTCTGACCACCAGATGGCTGTGGTCCCTCACACACTCAGCCGCAGCTCCACCGCAGAGGACAGCCCCTCGCATCGCAGTGACCCGCTTTAGCAGGCTGTGCAACCACTGGAAACAAAGCAAAGCAAAGCAAAACAAAGCTTTTCCTTATTCCAAGTATTATGCTGGGACCATTATCCCAGTGCAGTGCGGGCTCACGCAGAGGCTGCTCCAGAGCATGGATTCATGCATTGGGGCTGCACAGAGGCCGCAGGGGAAGGAGTGCTCGTGCTGCCTTCAAACATCCATTAATAACCATGCTGGGAACAGGATCCTGACCTGAGCAGCTCTTTTGCATGACCCCGAATAGTTGTTTCTATGTAAGCTGAAGGAAGGCGTAACTTCTGTGGACTGGGTCAGAGTTGCTTCATGTCTCTAAAGATCAAATCTATGCTGAAAGTTAATGTGAATTTCCATGATGTTTGGGTTCTGTGGGGTTTGGCACAACCAGCATTCTTAAAGGCAAAAATATACAAGTTCCTCTTTTGCCTACTACCAGCTTCCAAATAGTATATGATTTTGTTCGCTTTAAAGAGCAGTTCACAAAAACACCTCCTGATACCCACAGCATCATTTCACAAATCAGCACAGAAGTGTCTGGGGAAGGCTGGTCTCCATCCCACAGGACTTTCATGTTGCTCTGCCACGTCAAAACTCCCTCAGAGCTTAATTTGGGTAATAAAATTCTCCCTTCCTTCACAAAACGAGATTAAAGCTACTTCCCCTTCCCTTCAGGTCACTATTAGTGGCGCTGCTTAGGGCAGATAGAGATGCTGTGAAGGGATGTATGGTGGGGCCCCAGTGGGCAACAAAGAGGGGTTATGAGGAAGGAAACTATTCCTGTAGGTAACTCATATTTACCCTGTGGGGGCATAAGCAAATGGAAGCAAGTGAGGAAAGAAACAAAAAAAGGAAGGATAGGAAAATGTGCAAATACATGACAGGAAAAGTTCATACCCCAGTGCTTGGAAGTGAGGAAATGGAGGTGGCCAGTGGTCACCAGCGCAACAGAAGGAGTTGTTGACAGCCAGTCTGTGTTTCCTATCATTCCTCCTAAAGACATTTCCAAACCATGCAGACAGAGGTGACTTCTTGTACCAGGGTGATGCCAAGGTGGTTGGTAGCTGTGAGGAGATTCCTCTTTTGTTAACTTGACTGCTTTCCCCTCTCTTTTAGGGCACCCACAGCATCGTGCACAGCAGCTCTGCCACATGTTGTGCGAACAAGTGTCCCTGCTGCTTTGTGTCGGTGATGGAGACTCAAAGACATGTACTCAGAATCAAAAGCTTCCCCTTCCCAAACTGCCCTTGTCCTTACAACATCCCACGTGTGCGAGCGTGCACAGGAACCAAAGCAGGTTCGCACTGCATGAGTGGGCAGATTCGCTTCCCCATCCCGATGGGGTCACCAGCAGTCAGAGGGATGGAGATGGGTGAGGGGGAACAGGATCACTCCATAGGAGCAGAAGTTGATTCTGTGCTGCCTCCAGCCCTGTTTCTGCAGAGCTGGACCATGGCCTTTGCTGAGAGCCTCTGGGTGGGGGATGCAGGAGTGTTTAATGAGCCCTGGCAAGGACAGAACCAGGGAGAAGGGCTCAGGATCAGTAATCCCACCCAGCACAGGGAAGCTGCATGTTGCCATCTCTGGGAACTGTGTTCTCCTGGACAAGCCTGGCAGAAAATCATGGATCAGGCAGAAAGTGTATTTGACGGTGGAGTGAGGCAAGGACACAGCTTTCCTGTGGCTTTAGGGGCGGCTCTTTCAGCAGCACAGAGTGGCAGGAAAATCTGTGTTTATAAAAGCTGCTGTGAGGCACTTCAGTGGTATTTTTAGCTCCTTGACCAGAAAAAAAACCAGGCCTTAAATACCAGAACAGCCTCAGAGGGAGGGAGATGCCAGGTTCTCTGAGCTCCTTCGCACAACTTCAGTCCGCAGGGAGTGGGTGATCCCCCCCCGGCAGTGCCTCTGCCATCCCCGCTGCCTTCAGTGCAGCAACTCCCATCATCAGTCACCAGTGAGCACGGAGTGTTCACCCTGTGCCAAGCAGC
>JAOEHX010040432.1:2685-19524 GCA_025448015.1 Bolborhynchus lineola | reverse complement strand
GTTGGCTTTCTGGGCTGCAAGCACACACTGCTGGCTCATGTTCATTTTCTCATCAACCAACACCCCCAAGTCCTTCTGCACAGTGCTGCTCTGAATCTCTTCTCTGCCCAACCTGTAGCTGCGCCTGGGATTGCTCCCACTCAGGTGTAGGACCTTGCACTTGTCATGGTTAAACTTCATCAGGTTGGTGTCAGCCCATCTCTACAAGCGTGTCAAGGTCCCTCTCATGACATTCCTTCCCTCCAGTGTTTCAGCTGGGTCATGGGAAGCAACAGCTATATCCCTGTCTAATGAGTCACCCAACTATTTCAACTATATATTTAGGCATTTACCCAAATGAAGGTGTCCCTAAGTACATTTTAAAGCAATGATGTTGCAACGTTAAAGTAATAAATTCGTAGTAAGGGTATAAAATGAATTTGAGTGATAATTGAATGTGTGTCATTATTAATTTTAATATGATTAATATTGTCTGATATCTCCACTGCATGACTCAGGAGACAAAAGAAATATATAATGCAGGCACACAGGAAGTGAGTGGTCTGTCCATGGAGCTTTAGTGCAAAAGTATGTGCAAGAAATCCTACTTTCAAATACAAATAAGAAAACTTCCAATTCCCACCTCAAAAATGTCTAAAAGACATGCATATTTTCTAACCTTCTTGCTGCTGAAGAAAGAGGGCACCAGCAAGTGGCCATCACAGTTTTGTTGTTTTCTTTTATGAAGACTGACCCTTTCTTCAGTTTTGAGAAAAAAATGATGTGGGCACTTCTTTCCAGAGACATCTTGGCCTGCAGTTGTCAGGCAGACTGAGGCTGTCGGGCTGAGCACAACTGACTACTCACTCCTGCCCTCCCTCTTGTTCCTGCTTTGAGCCTTCTTCCTGGTGCGCACAGGGACTGGGGATGCTTCATGCACTGGGTCCTATCCTAATACTTCCTCTACATTAAAAAGCAGTGCAGTGCAAAGGAAGTGGGTTGATACTGAGGGCCCAGCAGATACACACTGGGAGATTTAACTTTAGACTGGAGATAGTCTGGCCCTGGGGATGTAGCATCCCTTATCAAGCAGAGTCCATTGGATGAGAGCCTGAACTCATCACTTGATCCTAAGCTATCTTGCAATTCAGGTTTCTCTAAAAAGAGATGACTGTATGCTGTGAGACTAAACCACAATACAAACTGATGCACAATAGATGTGTTAAGACTGGGATTCATTCTGGACTGTGCTGCTGACCTAAATCACTTTGCTAGCATAAAGGCACTCAAAGGTGCCTCATTGTCCTGCACCAGAGACAGACTTGGTGATGAGTATAACATTACTAACTCAAGGGTAGAATCCAGCAGCATGAAATCAGTTGTATATGTAGATCAGAAATCTTATAACAATCAGCTCACCGAAGTTTACCAAAAAAAGGTTATCTTTGGCCTTAGGATAGTTTCACATTAGTCAAAATGACCCGGTGTATTTTATTACACTGCCGCATCAGGCAGTTATAGTGACTGCCCAACACTACATGTTGCAAAACATGGTTATACTCTTTATAAGCCAGTCACAATCCATCTGGCAGAAGCAAGATTATATCAAC
Source organism: Bolborhynchus lineola (assembly GCA_025448015.1). NCBI lineage: Eukaryota > Metazoa > Chordata > Aves > Psittaciformes > Psittacidae > Bolborhynchus > Bolborhynchus lineola. Next base: position 17,935 of record JAOEHX010040432.1, on the reverse strand, counting down.
AATAATAATTCCGCTCAGTGGTCATCAAAAGCTTTTAGTGTCCAACACCACCATGCAGCAGTGAGTGTTTAAACAATTTGCTGACTGTGCCCTATTTTTTAATTTTTCCTGTGTTACCTTTACTTTGGAAGGCAGTTTCCAGTGTTCACCAGTAAAGGCCATCACTTGCTATTACCGTTTAGAAATAAAATCCTTCTTTGATGACTCAGCCTGCTGGAAAAAGACAACTTTTGCTTTCCTGCTGCACTATCAAATGAACTAAATTAACCTCCAGAAAGGACGTGGAGCTCACTCTCCTGCATATTTCAGCTGCTGGCTGTCATCTGGGACTTGCAAGTGCTCAGTTTGTCAGGTAATTTTGGCTTATCAGGAACCTTAAAATATAAATCTTTTTTAAAAGCTATACAGTGCCTCCACTCTAAACAGAAACATAGAGAGCTGAATACTCCAGCTACAACATCAGAGCATAGAGGGTGAAGAAGGACAGTTGATTTGCCCTGCAAAAGGAGCCTGTGGCAGGTATCTTTGAACAAGTACAGCACTACCTGGAGGACATAACAGTGAAGGTCTGCTGTGCTCAGGCAGCACTTGCTATTAATACTGGCTCTTGGAATATGTGTTTAGCTTGATTGCAATATTAAAAGAATACTGCAATGACTGCAGCTATACTTACACCCAGTCTGTACCAGCTCATACTAAGCCAGCTTGTGTGCCTCTTCACCCTGCCTTTCCATACTCCTGGCACCAGGGTGAGCCTGTACTGAGCAGTGACTGCTCTCATGGATGGAGATATAATCTAGCCACTCCCAGCCCGAGAGGCACAGAGCTGGCTCAACTCCTGACAAAGTTAACACTGATCATGACTGCAGTGACTGCAAGTGGACCTCTGCCAAGCTACAGACCACTAGGGCTGTGATTCACACATATTCACTGGTCAGCAAAAGAAGTATAATCATATACCTCTGCCTTAAGAGGACCAAATCTGTTGAAGTTTAGCCCTGTATACTGTCACCAGCTTGAATTTGACCATGGGCCCTCTGGAATTTCTCTTGGCCTCTGATACAAAGATCTCATGTCAGCAGTACTCACACAAAGCTGAAATTTTCCAGCTGCCCACTGGACACCCTTTTTCATTGCCAAAGCTAGCAACATGTGGTAGACGCATACGCATACAAGTGCAGTCATTAAAAGCCTGCTCCCACTGAAACTAATGAAAGTTAGCTTAATTTACATCTGTGGAGGCTGTACTCAGTTCTTTATCAGAGAACATAGAAGGAGTGAACACAAAAGAAATACAGTACACTTGCTAATGTACCTAGGACTGGCAGTAATAGTAAAGCACAAGCCATACGATACCACTTACAGCTAGACAATCACTACACACTGGGGACCTCAAAACTCAATATAGCATTGCAGCAATGCGATTTTGTGCACACCCCCTCTGAGTCCCATTGGACACACTGACGTTAAATTTCAAGCCAATATGCTTGCGCATGTGTCCATTAATGCAGTTAAAATGCTTTGGAATGAATGCCTGATAACAGGTTTAGTACTTTAAATTAGCTTAGAGGAAACACCAGCCGGTAAAGCTAAGGCATTATTTCAGGCTTGTTATTTTAAATAAAGTTGACAATAATTATGTTTGCTTTTTTGCCAGTCTATTCAAGGCTATAGATTTGCTGCACGCTGGTACTCTTGCTCCTAAAGCAGTCAATTGACCTTCTGTTGGTGGGCTGGAGATAAACAAAAAGGCTATGTCAGGGGGGAAGGTTTTAATCTTTGGGGCATTGAGACTTACAGCAGTAGTAGTGCTGACCCTGAGATCAACTGATGGCTGAAACAGCTGAGAACAAAACCAGCACTCAGTAACATTTGAATCACAGCTCGCAGTGCTCCTCCAAGTTATCCCTGTATCAATCCACCTTTAGTTACAGATCCAATTCAAACACCCATAGGAATCCACCCTTAGAAGGATCCCATCCAGATGAGCATAGGTTGATTGTCCCAGAGTTTTCATACTGGTGCGGAATAAAGCAGGCAGGCCTTTCCCAGCTCCAGCTGGGATTCTAACAGCTTCATTGTGTCCAAGTGCCTGTTGTCTCATCACTGCTGAAGGTGACTGTCTCTACATCTTCCCTCAAAGAAAGGGCTAATGTGAATGCTTGTAGTCTATTTGGTCAGAATAATCCAGACCCTTTGTTACAATGGCTAACAGTTTTTTCTTGAAGCAGAGTGCAGGGGACAGAGATGAACTCTGATGAACAGATGAGCTCGGCAGGAAAACCTGTAGGCATAGCAACCTTCAGCAGAAGGACAGGCATGATGTCAAGCCATGAAGCTGTCTGCTGAATGGACATCTCCCAAAAGCCCTGTATTCTCTTCCTGTAGGTGTTGCTGTTCTGGTATAAAATGCTTTTACTTAGAGGTTTATCATTTCCATGTTGGGGAAGACTACTACTGAAATTTACTCGTATAATTCAAGTGAAGCAAATAATTGAAGTGCAGACAAGTTCTCAGCAACCACTACCTCTTCTTCAAATAATAAGTAAACAGAAGAGGTAAGTGCTTTGTAGCTTCCTAGGCTACTGTGTCAATGGATGGACACATATCAAAATGGAGTATCTGTAACGAAACATATATTCTGGTTTCATATTTTTTAGTACTTGGCAGACACAAAATACTTCTTCCATATATTAATTTCTTAATATTCATTGCCAATTATTTACAATAAAATGTTGTATAGGAAATCTAAGCATATAGAAAATCAGAGGGTAAACAAAATCATATGTCTCTGCCTATTTCTGCTTTTCTTCTACACTTTTCCTTCTTCATGTTCACCACTTGGTTCTCAGGATACAAAGACAGCTTTTAGTGTCGCATGTTTTCAAAGAGTTGTAAAATATGGAGCAAGTGATTTCTACCTGAGATGAGTTAATAATAGTAATAAAACTGGAACCTACATATTTCTCAGCTGAAGATCTCAAATCGTTCAGATTAATACATAAGGCTTCAAAGACCTTTAGGAAAAAAAGTTATAGCTAGCAAAACTGAGGTATGAAAAGGTGGTATGATTAAAGCACAGAACTAGGGAAACTGGAAAAGGCCTGGTTCCTTCAACTTTTATAGTTTTCAAGGGCAAGACTGTATGGAGTTATGCTGGAGAGGTACAACCCAAAGGTAAGACAACTATATAACAAAAAAAATCCTATGGAATTCCATAATTTGTATCATCAGGGAACAACAAGCTTCTCTTTTATTTCTGCAGCACAGTCTGTTCATTCTTCCTTCCCCATTAGCTAATTGGCAAATACAACACTGAGACACTGCATCAGTTGTCCAGTTTAGTCGTTATCAATGAAAGGTAGGGGGTGTCTCAAAAATGCTTGGTATTGTCAGGAAAATGTTGAGCTTTTTTTTTATTTCTTTTTCTTTCTTTGCCATCACTGAATTCAGTGATAGCTTATACTCTTCAAGTTCCCCATTTGGAGGAGTGCTAAACACTGGGAGCTTGTCTTTATGTATTACATCTCCTGACTAGGAAGGATGTGGTTGCAACCCCTTAGTCATAAATGTTTTAGCCTGAGCTGCAGAGCAATATCAGTTTTCCCTCCCTGATGACCATCTATTTGGCTGAGTCCTGTTTGACCATGTACTCTATTGCCTCCTTTTCTGTAACACAGATACTGTAGGAATTGTCTGCTCAGAGTTGTAGGTTTCAGATCATTACATTATGGAAATAATTTGAATGGACTGAAATCATAGGATTCTTTGGAATTCCATCAACTTTTTTACATTGCTTACCAAGGGAAAATTATTACGGGTATCACAGTAAGAAGACAGAGGCCTAGAGAAGATTTCTCTTTCATAGAGTTTTCTATTGTTTCGAAGTGAATCTAAGTGAACTTAGATTTTTTTCTCTAAGATTTTCAGTGCTATTCCTTAGGCTGGTTACAATGAAATGAAATGTAATTAAACTCTACTTAAAATTTGGAAAAAGTGGAGTAAGGTATTCAGTGATAAAATGGATATTCCAGGATTCCAGCTGCTTGGCAGTCCTGTATATAGAGTCAGTCCTAAAATGGTTCTCTGTTTAATTACATACTTGGAAGAGAAAGTTAGCTGTATCCTGTTGCTGATTTGCAGCATGGAAATTCAAGAGCCTAGACTGGCGGAGAGCAGTCTTATCATTAATGTTCTTATGCTAATTCTCAATTTTAACAAAATCAGACTTACTTGTGTTGCTGACCAAATCATCCTTAGTTGTGGCAACACAGACTTTACAAAATTAAGCAAATAGAAATACTGTCATAAAATACAGGCAAATTCCATTAGCACCTTCTGAAAAAGCAGGTAGAAAACAAGGAAAGTGAGGTGCAATCCCAATAATATGTGTGGTATGTGGGCAGGAACATTTAGGTTTCTGTTTTTTAAATATTACAAGAGTTCTGAGCTGTGACTGCAGTCCAACAAAAGCAAGGTAAGATCCAAGAAAAGTGAGAATAAAATTCAAGCAGACCAGCATAAAAATCACCTGTTCTGCAAAATGCTGGGAATAGATGGGTAAAATGGATAAAATTATTATTTTTAAAAATATAGTAAAGAGAAGCTGAAGTTCACTTTTGTAATGCAGGCCCAATTCAATGAACATACAACATGGAGCAATAATGGCAGTAGTTTTATTGGTGTTTCACAGAGCAGCTCATAACACTCCTCAAACTTTAAGAATTAAAGTTTATACTAAGGAATTTCTAGCACTTCCAATGAAAAGTTCACAGATCTCTGCTAAAATGTGTCTTCACTGTTTGCCTGTTGTTGCTACTGAATATATGTATATATCTACAAGTTAGAGATTGCTGTGATGGGAGACTGATAAATCACACTTCAAAACAAAAGGGGTACTGGACTGACATTTATCAAAATACACGTTGCTATACCGTACCATGAAGCTGAAGCCACATAGTCAGCAATGGTGGCTATGGCCCTCAATGGTCTTAGTTACTCACATAGAGGCAGTCTAGACTGAAAGCTCTTTAACCAGGGAAGCTGGACTTGATGCAGATCTCATCTTTCCCCCTCCCACTGTACCCAATCTGAGATCTCCTTTCATATGTCTTCAGTCTCCATATAGTTCTGAGTCCTTTACCTTTTCTGAGCCCTGAACTACAGACTGGGCAATGCTCAGGCAGGTTATTTTTCCAGGCTGTAGCAAGTACCTTCTTGAGTCACTTGGCTTTTTTGCTTTCCTGCTTAACTGCACCTTCTTGTCCTAAATCAAAGCAGTCTTGCTAGCTCTTTACCAGTAGATGACCACCACCTAGTAGTTCACAGTTCTTTTTCCTGTCTCTTCAACCTGTGCCCATACTTTGAAGGCTTTCACTGTTATCTCATGTTTTAACTTCACATCATAACAGGAGACATCTGGTACCAAGTTCCAGTTCACACAGCAAGGTCTCACAGCAAGTTGGTACCAGACTGAGGCTTGTGTAGTTAGCAAATTGCATAGTTAACATAAAAACCAGCGTAAAGCGTATGTCCTGCTACTGGCCACAACATTATTTGTACTGACACTGTGTACAAAAATGTTTATACATTGGTTACCAGTTATGCTATGTTAGTGTGTTTATGTCTGTGTTTAAAGCAAACTAATATTAATTAAATCATCTCAGCCTGTTTCCACTTTACAGGTACAAAAGACCTGAGCTTGGACTTCACTGCTGAGGTTGAACCATGGACATCCAGCAGGTCTGATCCTGCTGCTTTCTATTCAAGCAGTAGCAGCTCTGCAGAAACATTATTAGTTCAGAATTAAGTGCCTATGTGCAGTAGGTGGAAAACAAATGGAGATACATGTGGAGCATATGTTTCACTTTAAGAAGCAGAAGCTGTCAGCAGTCTTGCTGATGGTATCCAAACTAGTAAGCAAATGGGCTTCAGGGCAGCAGTTGAGTCCAGCAAACTCATGCTCCAGGAAGGCCATGGTAGACAACATATGAAACAGACACTGTTTGTGATGATGCAATTATTTTTTTGCACAAATCTAAATTGTTTTCAAACAAACTTACCTCCTCTTATTATCAAAACCACAACAATTTACTTTGGGGCAGAAGAATTTGCTTAAGAAGAACTATTAGAACAATTTTATAGTCTTTATAGTAAGAGATATGATGAAAACCAGAATTCCTTCTCTCTCTGGAGAGTCCCCATCTGCCAGACCTGGGAGTGAAACCCTCTTGTTTGTTCTGTCTGCTTCTGGCTTTTTGCATCTTTCCTTCCCCTCTGAACAGTGGCCCAGCCATTTCAGATCAAGCTGTTTTGCTGAAGGAATGAAGGGATGGGACTAGATGTCCCTCAGAGCGACTCAGAAGTTCAGCAGAATATTGTTCTATGTCGCAGTTGAGAAGGACAAGCGACATGTGACATGCTTCTGTGGTGATTAAGTAGAAGTTCTCTTTTTACTATGACAAACCCTCACTTACATACGTTTTCTAGCATACATGTGTCTTTTAGCCACTGGTTACATCAGTTAGTAACAGAACGTTATTGGATGACCCTTTACTACATTACTGAAGTCTGTTATCTTGCCAAGCTCTTGTTCTGCAGTTAGTTACTGCCTTTGACTCGCTAGCTCCTCCTGATGCCCTCTGCTTTCCCATTCAGATGCCTTCTGCTTTTCCATCTGGATACCTTCGGTGCCTCATTCTTCATGGATAAGCTTTAATATCTTCAAGGCTGAGTTCTAACTTCATGCCCTCAGTCAGGGAATCCATGGACCTGCCATAGCCCCCCCATTTTTCATAAGCAACCTTATGAAAAATGTGAATAAATATTAGCAGGAGATAGTGTAGATCCAGACGATCTCTACTGAGAGAGTGGCTGATTAATGAGAAGAATCAAAATAACAGATAGAGGTAACAATCATAATATCAATTAAATTTTTATCTTACCAGATGCCAGATTTGTATCATTGGTGCACAGAGACATAGAGGTGTTTACCTCTCATTCTATTTGTGTGTGGTTGAATTCTACATTATGTCAGTATTGTTCAAACATTTACACAACAGTTTACTCTTTTCTCACAGCATGTCTCCATTTCTTGTTTAAAATCCAGTGACCTCAAATACTGAGCAACTCTTTAAATAGTTTGTGGCCAATGACACAAGCTCATGTTTTTATTTGAATGAGAAAAGAAAGATATCTAACAAAGACCATCCACTCATGTAGTATGAATCATCAGCAAAAATGTTCCAATTTAACAATAATGCAAAAAGAAGTGATTCAGGTCACCTGTTAAGAAAGTAAAACCCTTTTTTATCATAATGAAAAATGTGTAGTTTCATAATCTTATTCCAGTATGTCAAAATCTAACCTCAGTTTTCTTCATTCACTCTCTGTTAGACACTGGTATCCAAGATCTCTGGGCAGTACACGCTTTTTTTTTTTTCATTCCAATTAAAAAAATATTTTCCATTTTTACAGCTTTCTTTCCTTTATGCGTAAAATTAATAATAATTTCTGCACTAGTGTCTACCTATAGCATTGAGTTCTCATACCTGACATTCTTATCAAACAAATGGAAAGCAGCATCCCAACTTGCCAGTCAACCCCACTAATCTTATATCAATGTCTCTTCTTTGAAATTGGTGCTGTGACACCAGTGTAAGATCAGGATTAGCTTCTCTCATTTCATATGGTAAAAGCTAATGACCATGGAAAATCACGGAACTGATCAACTGCATTTCTATCACTAGGTCTGTGCTAGGGAGGAAAATGGTGCCACTAGCATTCATGGAGAATGAAACAGTGCTAGGAAACTGTTTTGTCAGAACTGAATAGAGCAATGTGATTTCTGGCCTGATTCTTCACTGCTCAAATAATGATGAAATCACAACAGTAGAGGTTTTTTTTATTGAAATACCGGTAGCCAGGTGAATCAGCCACACATACTGATCTTCCTGTGCACCTATGGGTATCAGACACAGGGCAAAAAAAAAGAGCTGAAGAATGATGAGGAAATGGAGCAGGCACATGTTCAACAATGCTGCAGTTTGACTGAAGGGGACCATTGCCCCTACAAGTGTAAAAAAGAATAGGAAGTATGTCCTTTAGTCAATAACTGCCCTAAGTTCAGCTGGGGTTAAGGTACACCAGAATACCAACAAGGGAAATAAGTTGTGACTAGAAAAAAGGAAAAATGTGCTGTCTGTAGTAAAAACATAGCAAAATTCCTCACTAATGATCCAGCGATAAAGGCATGACAGTGAATCTGGAAAACAAAACTCCTGACTCCTTATTGTTACCAAAAGTTTCTTACGGTTGTTAAGGGCCATAGTCAAACAGTTGTTTGTCTCCAGCTGGCATGGTGGCCTTCACAGACATTCAGTAGGTGATATCAAGATCAGAGATCTCTAAGAAATATAAGCTTTCTAAATCGGTGTATTTGTTTGCTTTTTCTTGTGATCCAACATTCCAGTTGGCAAATTGTAGACAAAAGCATACCTCTGTTTTACAGGTAAGGAAAAACATGTTAAAAACTGCAAGGCATTCAGATGTTACCCTAGTTAGGAGGGCTATACAAATACCTATAAAACAAAAGTAGTATTCCCAATACTAATTCTGACTTAGTAGTTTGATTTCCTGTTTTGTTCTTCTGCATTAAAAATCTCCCACCCTTCCCAAGAAAGAAAAAATGCGGCATTTAAAAAATTGTATTAAATACCAAGTGCTAATGTTTATTGTTCTCACATCAGTATTTTTCTATTTGTGATGGAAATACTACTCTTAACTTGTTAGATTTTATCTGTATAGTATATCCTCACTGTGTTTGCATATATATATAATACACACACATATATATTGCAAAGATTTCTGTCTTCAAGATTCAAAGCAATGTTGCATATGAGTTTACTCAGCTTATACTCACTGGTAGTAAAGCCTTAAAGCATTACAAGATGTGAATATAAATAAATTAAAGATGTCCTTCTGGAGCAACTTTTTCTTAAAAGCTGAATTACGGTCCAAACTTTGCTCAGGAAGAATCAAAGACATCTGTTAAGAGCCACTGGTTTTGTGTTGCTTCCAGCTACTATTGCTACTGTTCTGGGTAGAAAAAAAAGAAAGCATAACACTTCTATAAATCATAAAATAATTACTCTAAATCAGAGTAGGTATCACTATGTAGAGTAGAAAAATACGCAGTTTTCTGGGTATCAGTCTTCATAAAATTACACTACTGCCACTCTTGTCAGGAAGTGAAAGCAAAGAATAATGCCCTGTAGTACTAATTTGGTATATTCAGGAGCTACTTAGCAAGAAATGGGGCCTTATTAAGGCACTGAGCAAATTTGTAAGCGTAGTTTTCAATAATTATAATAAAATAAGATAGTGGTCAATCCAAATACTTTTGATTTGTTAAGTAAAATGTATAGAAGTGTGAGATCACCTGAGTTACTCAAGAGGAGTATTAAGAACATGAATGTGATGAAGGTGACCTTGTAAAAGTTAAAAGCAAGTGAACAGTTGAGTGAACACAATGGATATTGTTGAAGAGAAAATAAAATTTCAGCATAGCACAAAAAAAAATCTCAAGACATCATCAGTAATCAAATCCTATGATTTCCAGAAGTCCACACACTCTTTTGTAAACCTTTGACAGTTTGGCCAGTAACACTAAGTGCACCGAGAGCTGATCTTTCTTCTCCATTTTTTCCAAGACGTAAACCCACCTCTTTTTAACTTCCTTTTACAGTAAGAACAAGCAAGCAAGGGATAGGATTCCCTAAATATTATTCTCTTTTCTTTTCACACCATAGGAAGACTGTGACAGCAACACTTAGAGCTATGCACTTAAACTGCTGTAAACCTTACAAAGTTCAGAATCACATCCTGTATATTTCTGTGGCACACATTATCAAACCACTACAATAGAAATTCTATCCAGTATAGGCTACTCTCAGACGTTTCCTCCACCTAGATCACACTGCAGCATTAGGCAGGGCAAAAGCTAGCTACCTCACATTTTTACTTAAAGCCCTGTCATTGGACATCCTATTGGTCTAAATGTGCTACTGATATATTTTCTGGGCAGCTGGTACTCTGTCTGTACAAGAGCTGGCTTATATTCTAATGTAAGCAATTGGTATTTCAATTTCAGTTGAGCCAGTTCAGTTTACTGTGTTTATCACTGCTCTTCCTTTAAATAAATTACAAGGCTGAATGAAATCACTCATACCAGAAGCAATCAAAAGCTAAACATTGTCTGCACTGAATATAATTTACATTGTTCCATTCTGCAGCAACAGAAAAGTAACCCAATAATGTAGCGACTTTTTTGCTAAACTGTTTGAATGTCAAGGCCCACAGAGAGTTAATCATCAAGGATGTGGCAAAGATCTGTGTTCTTGTTGATATGAGGGCCTAAGTAACTTGGGGCCATAAGAACCTGGACAGTCACTTTCTTTGGATACAACCCACAGTGCTCCTGAATGGTCTCATCCATATCTGGTGATTCTTATTACTGACTACTCTATCTTGAGTTGATTTGATAACAAAATGCCTAACCCTGTATGAAGACCAGAAGAGATAACCAGATATATCCCCACCTGAATTTACTGCTATGAGCAGGAGTAAGGACCTTCACAGGTGGATCTTTTTGCAAGCTTCACGTGCAATGAAATGAACATTACTGAACATTATTAAAGTAACCGGTCAGCATCATCATTCCTAGACTGAATGCATGTGAATTTGTAGTCCATCTGTGTTATACATAGCTATCATGAGGCTGAAGCAGGTTACATAAATTGTTTATGTTTAGATTAAGTTAAAGAGCCCCTTCTGCATTCCTTGTCTAAGTCTCTGTAGATGGCTGCCCATTTTGCTAAGATACTGTTTCTCCTTACAAACAACATCTCATACCAGTGAAATTTTAAATGAAGCTTTTCTTCTGTGACTACCATGTCTCAGCTTATCTTATGAATGTACTCATTGCAAAATCTGGCTTAGATGACTTTGTTCCTCTCACTTCCTACAGAAATCCTTTTGTCTTTCAATATTTTTGTAGCAACATTTATCTCCAACAAAGCAGGACCCAGTATAAACAATTAAATAATGTGTCATAAATTTTTTCAGAATGTTTACAATAATATCTTGTATTCTTTCTCATTTTCTTTTGTTTATTTCTTGCAGAATGTCACCCCACTCACCTCTCCTTACTTGTCTAGTCTGTTTTCTACTGTCTGATTCACCATACTTCTGGATTTGGTGTGTGGGAATAATGATCATGTACTTTTTTAGGCACACAGACCTACACTGGCCTCATCCAGAGAATAAAAATAATTATTGTTATCACCGCCATACACAGCAGATATTCAAAGCAGGAGCAATCTCTTGGGTAAGCTGAAACAGAAGCTTTAATGAAATATGAAATGTTGCCTTTCGGTACATCATCACACTCAATCGTGCACCTAGTAGAAAATGTAAGGTTGATCCACCTCAGGCTGGACAGCATAGCCTGCTTTCTGAAGCTTTCCGAAGCTTTCCAAACACTTGTTTCACCTTGTGAAAAAGAGGCTGTTATTTGGAAAAAAACATATGAGCTAGTTGCCTACAGCTGAAAAGATAATTTATGCACTCTAATCAGGGACAGGATTTCAAGATGTGACTTCCAGTTGGTCTCACATGGGAGAAAGAGAAATACTCAAGTCCTTCCCCTTTCTACCTCCATTTTCAACAGCCCTTCCTCCTGGCAGGTCTAAATATACTGTAGAGGGACGCCCCCCCTCTCTGAATGCACAGGAGGGGAGAAGGCACCAAGACTGGGCTGGGGATGTACAGTAAGAGTCCCTCCTGTTTCTAAGATGGTCTCATACACTGCAGGGGCTAAGGAAAAGTAAAGCTGGTGTCAATGATCAGCTCATTGATTGCCCTGAAAGGCTGATTTATTCCTGAATCTGCCTTTGAATGCCAGTGATTATGCATAACTAAGCTAAGACAACATTTTCATGAGGTGTAACTAAACTGCGTGTTTCTTGTTTCCTGGATACGCAACAAGCAGCTCCAGGGTCTATTTTTCTGAAGCACTAAGTGATTCCATCTGTGCTATATAATAAAAGATATTTCAGAAAAGCTTAATTCTTAGTAGACATCTTCATAAGCCCCAGTTCCCAGGATGTGTAATAGAGATAAAAACAGTCTTTCATCTAACAGTATCTTTGTGAAACTACATAAGTATGTTAAAAAGTCATATTCCATATAATAACTGCCATGGAAATGCTACAAGGAAATTATTAGTATAATTGTCAGAGGAGTGTATAGTAAATAAAGGACCAGGCCACAGCTTGGACAATGTGCATAAAACAAAATACTGCCTAGGTAACATAGTCAGTCCAACCTGTTCACTGAATGAGGCAGTGATCTCTGTAAAGAGAATATGTGATCATGTCATGAAACATCAAGTCGTGCACATGTATTTTCAAGTTCTTTGCTCTGTAACTTTCTCTCTGATCATTCAATGAAAATATCTATACACACACTCATGCATAACTATATAAAGTTTGTACCTATATATATACACACATTCACATATGTATCTATACATATACCTAGGAGCGCTTGGAAAAATCTTTGCATTAATGACTTTTAACACTAAAAACTACTTCTTCTTTTTCCTGTCCTATAACACTGCTATTAGTATATTAAAAGCTTACTCGCCTGGAGCTCCCGTACATTCAGTGTCATTTCTGCTTTTTCCATCAGCCCTACTTCTTTTCAGGGCATCTCTGAAAGCATTTCTTTTCTTTTTCCCAATAACATTTTAACAGTCAAATGTTGAAAAATGAACCTGACAGTTCTGCTGTTCAATGACACATACCATATTGAGTTAGTCTTCTATTAAAGCACTGTTGAAAGCAAAGTTGAATTATATGAATTTGTGTAGTGTTTTTAAATATAATTAAAATTATATTCTATTTTTTAACTTATTTGCCTCAGGGACCTGCTGCTTTTTAGTTTCACCAATCCTTCCATTTATGTTGCACTGTTCATTTGAGTTAGGAATGACTCACATAAGGTATCTTCACGTTGTCATTGACATTTCAACAAACCAGAGTTAGTTGGGAAGTCTTTAACAAAATCATCTGTTCACATGATCCTACTGTCTGGGTGGGTTCTGGGCTTTGATGACAGGTTTTGTTCAAGTAAATGAGTGAACATACAAAAGCTTTTATTCACAGAAGGCTTAAATGTGGTGGACGGGGCAGAACAATTCCTTGGAGAAAACAACAGTGGCAGGAAACTCCCTCCCATTTGTGTAAAGTCAAATGAGAACTCATGAGGAATATTTTCCCAGCCTCAATAATCTTCAAAATGGTAACTTGTTTATCATACACTGTAAAAAAAACCAACCATAACAGGATATCATTTAACTCAGAGTGTGCATAACTAACACTATTGCTTAAGCATCTTCCTGGCAATGCGTTCTTGCTAGCTAAGCTTTGTTGACAAAGACTAAATTTGGTTCTCTTTTTCCTGAAGCTCTGTGAAAACTTCAGTTTAGAAATCAAAACAACATACTGCATCTACTTAACCACACCTATGAAAAATACATCTCCTGCCTTTTCCTATGCCTGCACTAGCATCATCTTCATTTTTGCAACAGCTTCAAACTTCTTGTCCTTACTTTTTTAATTCTTCAAGGATGATACTGTCCATACTCTAGTCTCCAGTTCTGCCTCATCCTCCACCTCTTTCGTGTCTGCCTTCTACTCAGCCCTCTTCTCAAGTACCTCTGCACCTTCTCCTGTCCTTTGTACCTCTTTTCTGCCAACACATGGAACAACACCTCTCCATTGGGTAGTTTTCTCTTTCTCCATATTAGTTTCTTAAAAATTCACTGTCTTGCCTTTATGACTCACCTTGGCCTACCAGGTACTTGATAAGCCTATTATGATGGTCTGACTTCTATCTGCTCAAATGAGACCATTATCAGCTCAGAGCAGGAACTTCTCTGCCTTGGCATTAATCCCAAGGTGTACATCACCCTAAATTAGCCAATTAGGCTGGTCACCTTAAGAAAATACAGAAGAATCTGAGTATTGAGAGTGGGGTCAGGTCAATAATTTTGGAAGAGAAAATCTCACTCAACTTTTTTCTCCATACACCACTTGAATGCTCTCCTTTGAGCTGGGACTGGCTTTGAGGGTCAGGCTGAGATTGGAGATGAGCTAGAAAGACTTGACAAGATAGTGAAGGTGAGAAGAAGAGCTACCTATAAGCAGGAGATGATTGTCCTCACGTGGATCAGATGTTTTCAACATTTGTCAGAGCACTGATGGGACAGAGGGATGATGAGGACTCCTCCTGGTACAGATACATGTTAGGTGTCTAATGAACACATTTAGTTTCATGCCAATGCAAACATCCTAAGGGAGTATGCTTGGCTCAAGATAAATATGACGTATGTGAGAAAGAAGGGTTCCCTGACCCTGTCTGAATCAATGGATCACCATCAGTTTTTCTCCCTTTCCCCCCCTCAATATATGTCCATGCGTAGCTCTAGCAAATCTTATCTGGACCAGATCCAGCCTGTTCGCCCCAAATCCTCTTCCACAGGAAATACTGGAGGAGGGAGGGATGTGGGGTCAAATTAATTTGTAAAACAGCTGCAAATTCAGCATTTCAGAATATCCTATTGGGGAAAGCTATTTCTGTAGCCGGGGCTGGGAAGACATAGAGGAGTGCTGGCTCCATGAGTCCCCAGCCCTGATGCTGCCAGGGGACAGGGACACATGGGGCTGGGGCTTGGCACAGTGCAGTACGGCCACCCATGAAGGGCACAGATTCTGTTCCATATCAGATCCCAGCCAGTTGTTCCTGGTGCACAGCTAATTTCCTTGGATCAGAAGAGGTGCTGCAGGGCCTGCTTGCTACTGGTGTGCTTTTGCAACCTCTCAAGTAACTACGACTCCCACTCCATATGCCAAAGGAGGTTTTCAGATCTCCTGTGGAGACCCTAACCCTAGCTCACACTGAGCTTCTGAAGAGCAGCTGGAGAACCCAGGTGAAAAACTAGCAAATAAATAGAAACTGAGATAGAAAACAAGCTTCAAACAGCTTCTTAAAGTGGCATTTCTCAATAGAAAACTCCTGGTCAGAAAAACTCCTGACCAGCTCTACTAAATGTAATTATTTTTGTTTCCCCAACTGTAAAAGAGATCTTTATTGTTATTATTATTTCTCTAAGAACAACGTACAGAGG
>JAOEHX010040431.1:17412-29912 GCA_025448015.1 Bolborhynchus lineola | reverse complement strand
GGTGTCCCTGCCCATGGCCAGGGGGTTGGAACCAGATGATCTTAAGGTCCTTTCCAACCCTAACTGTTCTATGATTCTATAATTCTATGAAACAATTAGTCTTACACAGCTGCTCTTCAGAATGAGTTATAACATTTTTGAATGCAAGACTTTTCCTCCTTTTATTTCAGCACAAAACCACTATAAAGGTTTATTTTTATGACCACTGCTTCACTTCAAAGCATTTATTATTTATATTCTTCTTATGAACACCAAATGTCATCCAAACCATGCAGGGAAATAAGCTGGAGGCTTTATACTATGTGCATTTTGAAGCGTAAGCTACAGGCTGGAAGGATTTATTCAGAACACTGGCTAATGCTAAACTTTCCCTGGGGAATGGTGTTTCATTCTTACCTCCCTCGTATAGTCCTTGGGCACTCCAGCATACACATCTGTGCCATTAGGTCTATTGATGACAATGCCTTTTGTGGGGTTTCTGAAAGTTGAACAGAACATAAATGTGAATAATTAGCCATGTGCCATACAATGACCACATAACAACTAGGAAACCACTTAAACTGTCCTGACTGGCCAGCTTAACTGGGAGAGAGTATGGATACCTGCAGTATGTATTGTTAAGTGATCTCAGAATATAAACACCTTTTCACTTCAGCCAGTTACATATGCTTGCCTCATGTGTCCTTACCCTCAGAGTACCTTCAAGTATCCCACCTCAGATCATGCTGATTACCTTAAAATGTAGGCAGGTGGTCTCTTATACTATCATCTCTCTTTCAGTGTTCTCTTAAGTCTCCTTTACTCTGCACCCAGTACTGCTGTGCATATGAAGTCCACTGATTTCTGTTGAAGTTGTTTCAGAATTAGAGGCTGTATCACTGAACTAATTCAGATAGACAGCAGTGATACGCTCTAGGTAGCCATCAAGAATGGGACATGTACACTGTTGAATGTACATTCTGAGAATTAAACTGATATAACAAACTTCCAAAGAAGTCTTGCAAGTCATACACAGAGCTCCTGTACACTCTTACACCTGGGAGTTAATGTCACTTAGTGTCATAACAATGAAGCTCTGCAGTCCTCAGTGCCACAATTGATGCTGAGTTGTGGAAGTAAGGCTTAGAATGTTCAGGAGCACATTTCAAAAGAGATTTATTGTGCTCATGGATAAAATATCTCCATGCACATCATGGGTGGTTTTAAAGGCTTTTCTTAAAAAACTACTACAAACTGAAAATACATTGGTGACTACAGTGTGCTTGTAGTAACCATATAGTTTGTGACAACTGTGCATTCATAACTTACTCATCATTATCAGCAATGTCATCATACATCATGACAATGATCTGCTCATCTGGAATTCCATTTCGGTGTACAATCTGGTATGCATGGCACACGTCTGCCTGGAATTAAGCAGATTTTCATTATTAGCTTTAACAGAGATTAAAGACCAGAAGAAAAATAATTTTGCAGGTCTAAGAGCAGGCAGCTGTCCAACAGTAACCAATCGCATTCCAACACAAGATATTCAGTGTTGCTAAAAGGGTGAAATGCACAACTTAAACCAAAACTCGATGTCTTTCTCTAACTAGGAGTAATTGCGTTAATTGATTAAAATCTCTCTCTCATTTACATATTTTGATTTCTCATTTAAACCAAAACCAGAAGTTACTTCAGACTTGGTACAGATGACAACATTTAACAAAAGGTTCTCAGCAGTGTTCTTTGAGAAAATCTAAAAGAAACCCTTGTGCACTGACAGATAAATCTAAAATGTGCCAAGAAGCAGAAGGAAAGAGTTGGAGTTCCACCAATTTCAATTACTTTGGCACCAAGCCTGCATGACTACGCAGCAAAGGCTACCTCTGGCTCAAGCAAGTGTGGTTTACCAATCTATCTCTCAAAGATTTTATTAAATTTTGTTTTCCTAGGTGAGAATTTTGATTAAGGAAGATTTCCTTTTTACTTATGTATTGTAGAGTAACAACTGAAGAAGCTTTGGGGCAAGAAAATAAGAATTCAGTGAAAAACAGAATTGCAGAATTCAGGCTCCTTTCCTGACTTGTACAGGATATGAATAAGCAGATTTTCTTTACAAAACATCTTCCTATGACATGGAAATAACAACAGTCATCAAAATGATATTACAGTAAATGCAAGCCTCTCTCAGAATGCTATATTCTTAGTAACCCCAGCCCAAATAATTGTCTTTTAGAGTTGTGGTCTGTGAATGACCTAATGGGATATTAACAATCATTCCTAACCTCGAGAACGACAACCTACCACATGCTAGAAAAAGCTGTGCAGATTTCATAGAAGAAATCTCATCTAACAAAGGCATTCCAAATGCAGGCAAGAAGCAAGCTTTAAAGCTTACTTCTGTTGAACTAATCTAATTTCCCAGTTCGTAAACCAAACTGAAGTGGACCTATGTTAAGTTCAGATGACTTAGAAAGTATTAGTGATTTTGACTGGAAAGGACACTGAAAGGACACTGTAAAATCTGTCACTTTATAATACTTGGGTCTTCCAAGTACAGCTGAAGCTGAGAAAAGAGAGTAGTTGTGCAAGATTCTGGGAAGGGTGAGGCACATTCATTACTAATGAATTCTCCCAAAGCAAAATCTCTTCATATAACTAACCCTGAATGTTAAACTGTCCTTACTAAAGCAGTTCCATCTACTATGGAGGTCAGCCCATGCTCTCTTTCACCTGCCTCAGACAATCTCTATTGTTTATAGTTCTGCATTTCCTTGTACGTCATTATACCATCTGCTGCCTCAACAAGTCAGAAGGAAGAGGTTAAACAGAGTTACAAAGGCATGACCAATAACACGAAACAGCAGTGTGCAGCTTTGACTAAACATGTATTTCATTTTCAGAAGCAACCCAAGCAGAAGAAAACAATTATCAGGGCTTTTCTACACTGATTAATGAGTAAATCATAGATCCCTTCTCACTCTCAAGACACAATGCACTTCTGTTATGCTGACAGAACCAGTTATAGGCCGGCAACACATGGAAATGCTTACACATACTATCATGATATAATATTAACATATTCAAGCAGAAAGTGTTTGTGCTCCCACAGCCAGTAGGAACTTCAGAGGTGTTTTTAATTAATACCACAGTACCCAAAATCAGTCACACTTTGTAAATGTGTATTTTTTGTCCCTCTCTCTTTCCTTGTGATTCACTGACTGTTTGCTCACTATGTCCTCTCTTAGTAAAGTTGACACTAATGATAAATTTAAACGGGTTGAATTCCCTAGTGTGGCATCAACGTAATCAACTTCCCTCAACCTTAACTTATGCTTCTTTAAGGACTGCCTCAACCTTTCGCTAACAGAGCTGTACCTGCTGGTAGCATACTGATATCATCACATAGGCTAGAACAGCGAAACCATGTTTTGCTGCTAAAGCTCCATTGGCTAAAGTAGGACAGTTCTGAGTAAACAATTGGGGTTTTTCGCATAGAATTATCTGACCTGACTAGCCACCTTTGATGTTGATCACATGCTCCTCCTGTTTCTTTAAAACACATTGAAACAACCAACCTACCTCTACAAAACCAGAATACAGTTTGCTGCTGGAGTAGGGAGGCATATGTGAATCTAGAGCACTTGCTGTTGATGTGTAACTGCCTCTCAAACATTGCTGAAAGCACCTAAAAGAGACAGCTAATACTGTTCAAGATCTTTTATTGGTATTACTGTTGGTGGTTTAGTAAGTGAAATGGATGCTATAAGTATTTACTGGATAAATTGTCACTAAATGCAAATCATGCTTTGTGGCCATGATTTGGTGTGGGTAGCAGCTGCCCTGCATAGAATAAAGGACGAGATGTACCTCTACACTTGCTACTGCATAACTGACCTCACGTGCCAGCTCCAAAATGGACTTTGCTTCGTTAACAGCATGGTTCAGAGCTTTCATCCCCAGGGTAGCCTCAACCTGTTGCTACATCAGCAAATTTCTACGGAAGACTTATGGTTAAATTTGCGTAAATATATTAACTCCTATATTTTGAAAGCATGGGGTATCAAAGGGGGAATTTACCTGTTCTCCTGGAGTGGGCATTTTGTTTCCCAAAATGTACATTTGGGAGAAATTCTAAAAAGGGGAAGAAGAAAAAAAAAAAAAAAAGTAGACTGCTTGGAGGGGTGGGGAGGTGGAAAGCTGGAAAAATGCAGTTGTTTCATGACACATTCATGCATAAATAGTTCCTGAAGGGAAAAGCTTGGACTTCTGTGAAATTGGTTACTTCTGGTCTGATGACTGCTAGATTCATGGCCAAAAAAGCACGTGTAATGAAGTGTCAGCTTCATTGAAAAGTGGCACTGTTCCCATTACAGGTACACTGAAATTCCATGGCCCTAAAAAGAACAAACTGTAATATATATGCATAGTAGAATGCCTGAAGTGCCAGCCACGTTTCATTTCTTTGCTTAGACATACATCAGCCAAAAAACTGTAACTATAATTTAGAACTTAAGGAAGGTTTTCCCATAGCTTCAGTCACAATTTTGTAAACACAGTGAGGAAATGTTAGCAAAGTCAAGTACCCAAGGGACCCTTAATGTCTGCTACCTGTAAGACTGGAGAATTTAGGACTGTCCTGGAATAAGATACTACTTCGGTTGGTAGTGTCCAAAACCCTGAATAAGTAGAGTCCCTGACTCATAAAGCTCAGTAAGTATAAGACTAAAAGCAACAACTGAAAACACACCAATGTATGCAAATTCAAATGTTTTTATTTTCAGCATTTTAATTTTGCCAGAGTTTTTCAGCTATTTTTCTCCTCACGTATGTTATCCACCTTTAGTAAGGCTGTGTTTCACATCTGGCTTTCCCACTATGTATTTTGGAGTATCCAGAAAGTATTGGTCTGTCTCTCTCTTATCTGTTTGTGAAGCCAACTTTAGGTTCGAGTTAGCTGACACAATTATCTCCAAGGACAGGCAGAAGTACACAGGAAATTCTATTTCTCTTAAGGATAACTAGTTTGTTGACTCAGTCTCTAAATCAGCTAGTAAGCATTTAGTGCTGTATTTGCTCATGTATGCTGCTAAGCTTTCCCGAGATATATCATCTCACTCTGCATACTAGAGATCCGAGCCACTTTCCCAAGAAATGGTGGCAGTACTATTTCTCATATGCATTATGAGTGCTTAGCTGCATTTAGGGCATAGCAGCCAGTCTGATAATAAAAAGGCTGCTACAGAGAAGTCAGTATAACTATCAAAGAGCAGAGAAACACATCAACAGTCCTACCACAGCTGAAGCAACTCTAATCAAACCCACTAAGTATAAAAACAACAAAGAATTGAGAAGTTACAAGCATAAGGCAATATACCAGCTAGTTTTGCAATGACAGTAAGCCTACCACATTGGGCTGTATCCTATTCAAAACACTTCAAATTTATTTCAGGGACTTGGTGAGATAAATGTGTAAGACAAGTTTAGATCATCCTGATTAGGAAACCGTCACAGTTCCACCATTACAGAGGAAACAAGTGGCTGCAAGTTGTGAATCTCATTCACAGATAAGTGCAAATAGTGGTTTTTTCCTGATCTTGTCTACACTTGAGGTTTGCACCACTCATAGTGGATCCTGACCACTGACAGCTGAATTATGAGTCTCAGAATCGGCTTCAGATTCCTTGAAGTTACAGGTGCAAACTCAGACTTTCCAGGGTCTGCACATTCTTTACAAATTTACTGTTCATACAGTACACACAACAATTTGGCTGCTTTCCCCACAACTTTTCATGTGTGAAATTGGAGACATTTTTGAAGGTGTAAACTTCTTCTTTCATGGTTGTTTAGTCCAATGAACATGTATTGCCACCAGGTACCTAACTACTGCAGAAGGCAAAAGGGTTTTTTTTGATTGTGTCATGTGCAGACACAGCATGCAAAACAACTGGAGCTCACAAAATATGACTGTAATACAAACATACATCATTTATTAACTATACCCTGAACAGCTGAACTGAGTCTCCTGAGGTCTCAAGTTGCAATGGGATATTATGAGCACTTAGTTACATGTAGAGAATAGCAACTACTCCAGTAACAAAAAGTCACATTGAGTAACTACTTACAGGAACATTCACATCTACAAATTCACTTGTACACAGGCTAGGTCAGAAAAGTTCTGAGGATGAAAGATGATGGCAGAATGAAAGTGAATTGGAGTCAAACCATTTTTTTTCTGAAGTTTCTCCCTTGGAAAGCACAGAATTACAGAAATCTACAATCCCGGAGTCCTGCTCTGCTTTCTGAGAGTACAGGTATTATCCTACTGAAAACTAACGTGCATTTCTGCATGTGTTCACTATGGCATTACTTCCTTGATGGACGAAGCACAGAACTGGAAGTACAAGTCCTATTCCTGTTTCCGCTGCAACTGACTTGAGCAAGTAATTTAAGTATTTATAGTGCTTTTGCTCCCACCGGTGGAAGGTCGGGATCAGTATGTATAATATTTCCAAGAAATCTGTTGTAACTCCCAAGATTTCTGTAGTACCTTTCCTCCTCTGTATAACTCTCCTAAAAATCTATGGTGCAGCTGGTTTTGCTGGGAACAAATTTCCCCAACTTTTTGATACCCAAGGCACCCACCTCCGGATTACACTTCATGACACCACACACCATGGATTTTCCATGACTATTCACTGGGTCTGCCCTCCCACTACAGGCGCTCACTCCTGCCAGGCCCTTAAGGTTGGCCACAAAAGGCCACCATGCAAGACAACAAAGGCTGCTGACATGCTGTGTCTTCTGTGACTTGATTCTTTTCATAACAAGTTAGAGGCACAGTATCTTGCCCAAGAGAGGTAAGCAAGAGCTAAGCCCCATTCTGAAGGACCTGTCACACAGACTCCCTTAAATTATGACACTGGTTTCATAACTTTGATGAGACTATTAGTGGTGTTCTAATTCTCTTTCTTCCCCGGATGTTAATACTGTACCTGAAGTAAGCAGCAGAGATTAAAAGCCAGAAATTTCTAGGACTGAAATTCTGAACAATCTGACATTGCAGATATTTTGCACTGTTTGGAGATGTTATCTCCAAAAATAAAGGTGTTTAAAAAAAAAAATAAATCCATTCTCATTTTTCTAACCTTGCAAAGTATTTATTTAGAACTGTCTGCAAAGCAGAACCACATTCAAAAGTTAATTTGCTTCTGTGAAACTGGCATGTTCAAAACACTGTTGAACACAAGTATGCAACTCTGTGTCCTGTGTTCTTCATAACTTTATACCTGGCAGATATACTTGCCATTGAAGGTTTACTGACAGAAAGGTTAAAAAACTTTATTCTTGGGTAACTGCAGAAAAGGAATTCTCATGAGCCACAGCTTCAAAAATGGAATGTAATTTAAAGACTTAATGTTAAGGAGTTAACTCCTCCTAGAGTGGAAAGGAGCCAGCAAGACTGGTTATACAGCAATAGCAACAACCAGAGGACAACTCAGTAATTATGTATTTAGACACCACACAGCAGGCAGTGACTGAGTACAACTCAATACAACTAGTATTTCTATAATTGTTTTCCAATGTAAACTTAAAAAATATCTGGGTTTTTTTTTTTTTGGTTGGTTTGGGTTTTTTTAAAAAAAGACTTAATTCGAAATAGGAATAGTTTATATTAAGGCTATAATATTCCAACTACAGTTACCAGGTTATATAGCTATAATTCAATGAGCTGGCAAAATCCCTAAAACAAGTTTGTCAAGGTGTTGAACTAGCATTTGCTAGTAACAGGTTCTTCTCCAGATGCAACAAGGATGTCAGTCTGGCTCATTTAGTTTTAAGCTCATCACGGCACTCAGAGTTACAAACTGAATGTGAGCTGAGGGAGGAAAAATGTAAACATAAAATGCAGAGTGCCCAACATATGAAGGCTCGTTTCTTCCCCAATCAGCACAAATAGAGAGGATGAAGCCTCTCTAGATTTCAGAGGCAGTTACATCAAAAATAAAAAATATTTTAAAAGTTTCAGTGTGCATAAAATCAGCTGTACCCAGTGCATTTAATAGAGCATAACTTTTAAAATGCTGGTTGTGTACACTAGCATTTCAATCTCTGTTCAAGTTCACCTTAACCAACAAGAGTTGAGTAAACTATTTCCTATCATTTAGAAATATGCAAATGTATACATAAACCAGCAGTAAATGGACCCTGTTCTCCAGGAAGTGTAATAAAGCTGTTAAAGGGATGGTACAAGAATTCCCCAAAAGGAAAAAACTGCTGTAGTCTCCTGGCTGCTGATTACAAGTCTTGAACTTAAACAGAATTAAGTCACTTGGGTTTTAATCCTGTCCATCCTGACACTCACACTCAGACCACTATTTTGCAACACACTGGCGTGGACAGCAGTGCCAAACTCAGGAGTTCCTGTTCCCTTTTCTTCTCTTTCTGTTGTTCACTCTGATCCCTGTACCTTGGTGCACCATATTCTTCTTGTGCCAACACAACGCTGAAGCCATGCTGTCAAATACAGTAAGCAAACTGATTCAAGTTAAAAAGAGCACCCTTCTGCATGTCCTCCACCCCACAAAAACATACTGTGCATTTGAGGCCTTCACAGATTTTTTTTAACCGGACAGAAGGAGGAAGATAAGGAACATAAGAGAAAGAGGAACACAAACAGAAGGAAACATGCATGTGTTTCAAAATAAGGTTTAATTCTAGACATCATTTGTTCACCTGCAAGTTGGGGTCAGATCCTCTAGACTGCTACTAGAATGTTTAACCTAAATGACACAGGCTTCCCAGGATGCAGAAGCACAGAGGGAGAATATTGCTCCTCCTGCTGACGACAGCTTTTAAAAAGATGTAAGACTGGTCAAAGTTGTAAGCAAAAAAATGGAAAAATCTAGCACTAAAAGGAACAGTGGCAGAGAAATCTTGGGCAAAAATAACAAGGATTATAGCCAGGCTCTAAGCAAATCTCATTGCTGTGTGTTTTGAAAACTTCACACACTTCTGGAAGTCTACAAGTAAAGCACCTGCCCATATACCAGAAGGCCTGAGTTAGTTTAGGCAGCTATTATCTCCCTGCAAGTCTCAGAGCAGGCATTTTCTGGAGCGTGGCCAGCATCAGCATGTGGAACTGGCAGTCCTTACCTGGTGTCGATAGTTGTACCAGCCATTCGAACCTGCAACAATCACCACCCAGTGCTTGCCTCCATCTTCAGGTTCTTCCATGGGGAACATCCTGATGCCCAGTGCACAGCCCAGCAGCACAACTGCTTTTAATATCAGCATCTTTATTTACTCCGCAAATGGAAGAGGAAAAAAAAAAGATCCCTAATGAAGAAGTTTGAGAGAAGTAGATCAGAGGACATCAGTCAAAAATAAACGCAGAACAAACATTCATAGTAACAAGCTGCAAGCTTTTGTTGCTTGTGGATTTTCTTTGTGTGTTACAGACCATTCAACCCACAGTACAATTTCTGGTCATATCTTCCTTTAGCACCAAGCTGCTATAATTACAGGAGTTTTCTGTCAGCTATCAAAATCTGCCTGAAAGTGATTCTGAATAGGACAACCAAGTCTTTCAGCTCCCTCTGGTTGTTTTGTTCTATAATAGCTGGCAATGAATAAGCCTCAAATACAGAGTAAGTCTCACAATCAAGTATTTCACATAAACTTTTTTTCAGATTCATATTATTCTCTTGGTCTCTACTTATGCAGTTTGTTGTTTTCCACTCGCTGGCAATTTACCCATTATTATTGTGTCAAATCCTGGGTGATGGAGGCACAAAGATCCATAAACATGGAGAGTTGCTTGGAACTTGGGAGGTCAGTGTTACAAAAGCTCTCTGTGCCCACAAAGTCAGAGAGGGTGAAGAGTGCTGCTGTTCTGCACAAGATACAGCCCTCACTGCTGTGGCTGGGGGGAAGTGCAGACTCCAAGAGCCTTGTGCTATTTATGCAACCTGTTACACTAGTGGAGAGCAAACATGACCTGGTACCACATGAAGAGTAGCATTTTCATCTCACTTGCACAATGGTTAAGTGTTTGGACAAGGTGCACAGTAACAGAATCAGCTCTGAGCCTGTGGACATCAAATTCAGAAAGGCAGAGCTAGAGAAGAGGTCTAGAAGAGCTAGAAGAGGTCTGAGCACAGGCAGAAATGGCTCTTTCTGCTTTCTTGAGAGGATCAGGAGTTGTGTCCCCACTAGTGAACTTCCTGAGCACCTTCACTGCCTGTTAAAATGTTTGCTCTAAAAGCAAACAATCTGGCCATATCTGATCCAAGACTTTCTTTTTTTGAAGGGGGAGTAAGGTTATGTATACTGGTCACAGTCTCAGGTGTGCATCTGCTCTTAGCACAGGGACAAAGATTACATATTTCCTCATGCTGCAAGATACAGAATTTTACTCTGGCCTACTCACAAAACAGAGATTCTGGAAGTTGATCATTGCTGCTGTGTATGGAAGAGGTGTTGTACCATGAGGGAGAATAGCCTACTTTAGCATGGTTTTCTCTGGAGTAAAAGCTGGAAACTCTCAACTCATACAACACAGTCACAAGGCACAACGTCAAAGCTACCACTGAACCAAATAACTAAACAGTATCTAAGTCAGCCTCAGTTCCCCACAGTCAAAACCATCCATCTGCAGCCACACAAATGGGCTGAAACAGAAGTAGGCAACTCATCTCCAAAGTTGATGTGTGCAATGAAGACTGCTAATGTAACATTCCACACGGGTCTTTCCAAGGCCGGATCTTTTGGTCACCAACATTAAGTCTTGTAAACCAGCAATATGAAAAGTATGTTTTATATATAACTTTGGAAAGAGGTTTGGGGTCCTTTTTTTTTATTCTTAATGGAGCTATCATAAAGGAATTCATGTTAGCATATCAGCTTCTATAGGAACAGCTGTTACCGTACAGAAAAGCTCCAGAACAGAATAGAAAAGACAGAACCAAATGTTAAGTGCTATTGACACTGCTTCTTCTAAAAACTCATCTAAATCTATAAACTTATCTTTCAAGAATGAGCCACTCCTGTCACTGCCTGCAAGCATGAGATTTGGGACAAAGAAAAATACATGATGATTTAACAATTTAGGGTTTGTTGAATTATTAGCTACTTCAGCAGTTAAGCACATATGGAGGAATAAGTGAATTTTTCTGCAGTTTGACAGTTATAATCTCTCATGTTGAGCTGGAATTGCAAATTCTTGTCGTTGTTGCCAGATAGTGGCAAGCGGCTTTGCAAGGAAACTCTGCTTTGTCTATCTTGTTACTTCTTCAGATGATTTAGACAAATAACAACAACTATGCTGAACATATACTGAGTTTACAACACCCACAAAAGCTGCTTACCCTCTTGCCTACAGCACTGCTAAGATTTAGACCAAGTTATTAAAATTTTTGTAAAATGCCATGAGCCAACAAGCCTTTTCATTCCCAACAGTCATTTTCAGGTATAGCTTAACTCCTGAAATATTAGACAAGAAACAAACAAACAAAAAAAATTAAAAAAAAAAAAACCAAAACAACCTCAAAGTATTTTAGATGATATGCTTAGAAATCCTAACTGAGTTTGACTTACTGGAACATGGAGCCAAACTTCATGCAAACAGGCCCCTCAATGCTCCATATCTGTTTCATGAGAAGAAACCTTTTCCACATTCACAAAATCATACTTTTCATTTCTCTAACTAAAAACATCACATATATTTACAAGACAAGTACAAAGACAAAATAAACGGTTCAAATGACTGCTGAGGGGCAGGAAAGCCTTTCATATGATGCTTAGCTCTTAAAAGAAGTAAATCATTAATTCAAATCCAGGACATAGCAACAGAAGCTGGACTACTGCCAGCAGTTCACTGGGCTGTATAACATGATGACAAATTTCAAGGCAGATCCTAGCAGACAGGCATCCATCACATGGGAGCTGTCACTGTCACCGGCTGTCAGTTACTTGTACCCCACACAACAGAGACTGAAGTAGCTTCAGAAAAAAACATGCCATGGAGTGCCAAGTCTCAATGTGGAAACAGTCTGAGCGGACTGTCTTTCCTGATGAGTTCACGCTACAGACTACACAAGCACAGATTTATAGCTCTCAGGATACCAGCCTGCAAGGGGCCATGCCTTGCAGGATGTAGGTGTACCAGATACCAGCCCTGCATTCTTCCTGCAAACAGGCCCACGACAGAAAAACTCAGCATCAGACCAAGGAACAAAGACTAAAGCTATGAAGCTCTTCAGGCAGTTCCTCCATGAGGAATTCAACAATCTCCAATGTGGCATGTGGATATCCAGATCCTCAAGTTTCTCACCTCTGCTAAGGCATAGTTGTGAATGATGCAGAAGGCTCAGGGGAGAAAAAACAAACAAACAAACAAAACAAAACAAAACTAACAACAACAAATCAACTAAGCAGGAAAAAAAAAAAAAAAAAAAAAAAACACGAAACAAAAACCAAAAAACACTTATTCTTTCTATTGTATTAAAAAACAACGT